>CM076573.1:471840353-471991166 GCA_034641835.2 Pinus albicaulis
GTCTCCTGGTCCTGTTCGCCCAGTCCTGAACCCTTTAGCACCAACACAGGTTTATGCTGAAGGGAACATGGCTGTGATTTCTCCAACTATCCCGGTGAACATTTCCAGGGATCCCAGTGTCATTGATAATGTCTTCATCGGAGCTGAATGTTCCCCTGAAGAGATTTAGATTTACACCGAGCTCTTTAAAGAGTATAGGGATGTCTTCACTTGGTCTTATGAAAAAATCCCTGGTATAGATCCATCTATTGTCCAGCATGAGATCAAGACTTACGAAAACGCTAAGCCTGTGAGGCAAAAACTTCGTCTGGTCAATCCTAGGAAGGCAGCAGGTATCAAAGTTGAGGTTGAGAAGCTGCTTGAGGCGGGATTCATTTTTCCTATTCCTTTGACTGAATGGGTTTCAAACCCTGTTCCCGTAGATAAAAAAAACAAGGAACAATTCGAGTTTGCATTGATTTCAGAGACCTTAATAAAGCATTTCCTAAAGATAATTACCCCACACCATTTATAGATCATATCATTTACGAGTGTGCTGGTAATGAGATTTTCTCCTTCATGGACAGTTTCTCCGGATATAATAAGATTACTATCTGTCCTGAAGATCAGCATAAGACTGCCTTTATTTGTCCCTGGGGTACTTTTTCATACAAGAATATGCCTTTTGGTCTTAAAAATGTTGGGGCTACGTTTCAGCGGGCCATGTCATATGCCTTCCACGACATCAAAAATATTATCGAGGCGTATTTGGATGATTTAGCTGCTCATTCTCGAAAGAGGATGGATCATCCTGCTCACCTCCGTCAAATATTTGAACGATGTCGTTTCTATAAGATTAGGTTGAATCCGAACAAGTGCGTTTTCGCAGTTACATCCGGTTGGTTATTGGGATTCATTGTGTCTAGGGAAGGGATTAGGGTAGATCCCTTCAAGGTTGAGGCAATACTTCGGTTGCCTCCCCCGTCCTCTATTCGTCAACTTCAAAGTCTACAAGGAAAATCTAATTTTCTTCGGAGGTTTATCGTAAATTATGCTGAAGTTACCAAGGGATTTATGAGATTGTTGAAGAAGGGAGTTCCATTTCTTTGGGATGACTTCGCTCAACGCTCATTCGATGCTTTGAAAAAAGCATTGACCTCTGCTCCTTTATTGAGTCCACCTGATTATAGCAAGGATTTACTTTTGTATCTTGCAGCAGCAGAATCTACTATTGGTATGGTTCTGGTTCAGGAAGATGATGCTCTTGCAGAGCATGTTATATACTATCTTAGTCGAGGATTGGTAGGACCTGAACTCCGGTATACTCCGATAGAAAAGTTAGCTTTAGCAGTTGTTCATGCTGTGCAGCGACTCTGGCATTATATTATTCTACGAAAAACTTATGTTTTGGCAGCAACCAATCCATTTCAGTTTGTCCTCAGTAGGCGAGTGATTAGGGGCAAATACAATAGATGGATTGTGATTTTGCAGGAATTTGATCTTGAGTTTATGTCTGCCAAGTCCAAGAAATCATTGGTTTTCGCGGAATTGATCTCCGAGTTGCCCTGTGGGGAAGAAATGATCTATGATGAATCCTTCCCGGATGAACATTTTTTTCTTATTTCTCCACAGGATCCTTGGTATGGAGATATAATTGTGTATCTTCAGACTGCGAAGTTTCCCTCTACTTTTTCGAAAGATGAGCGCTGTAAGTTGCGTCATTTGGCTAAGAATTACTTGATTATTGGTGATGCTTTATACCGTCGAGGGGTTGATTCAATCCTGAGACGTTGCTTAACTCTCGAAGAAGCTGAGGCTATGTTGAATGATTGCCATAGTGGAGCTTGTGGTGGTCATTTATCTGGGCTTGCCACAGCCCAAAAGATCTTGCGTGTTGGGTACTTTTGGCCTTCGATTTTCAAGGATTGTATGGAGTCGGTCAAAAAGTGTCATCCGTGTCAAGTTTATACTCAAAAAATGCGCGCTCATCCAGCTCCGCTTTTTCTAGTCATTACTATCGGTCCCTTTACGAAGTGGGGTATTGATTATACTACTTGTAACCCACCTTCAGCTAAAGGTCACAAGTACATTATTGTAGCGGTAGACTACTTTACGAAGTGGGTCGAGGCTATGCCTAATTTTGGGAATGATGGTGAGACTGCAGCTCTTTTTATTTTCAACCAAGTTATTTCTTGTTTTGGTATTCCTAGAGAGATTGTCACTGATCATGGCAGTCATTTTCAGAATAGCATGATGGCTGAGTTGGCTCTAAAATTAGGTTTCCGGCAGGAGCATTCATCTCCGTATTATCATCAAGCCAATGGACAAGTGGAAGCCGTGAATAAATCCTTGAAGACAATTATTCAAAGGACAATCGATAAAGCCCGATCCAACTAGCATATCATGCTATATCCTACACTTTGGGCATACAGGACGTCAATGAAAACTGCTACTGGCTTTACTCCGTTTCAGCTAGTTCACGGGTTGGAATCCGTATTTCCCATTGAATGTGAGATTCCTTCTCTTAAGTTAGTTTTTGAACTTCTTCCTGACACTTCTAGTCTTGAAGAACGTCTCCTTCATCTGAAACATCTTGATGAGCAGCGTCAGGATGCCGCCACGATGAATGAAGTGCATAAAAACCGAGTTAAAGTTCAGTACGATAAGGTGGTCAAGCCTAGGGTCTTTTCGGAAGGTGACCTTGTTTTGGTCTATGCCCAAGAAAAAGATGCCCTGGGGGCAGGAAAGTATAAATCTGTGGTATGGTCCCTTCATTGTTAAAAAATTCCTTAAAAAAGGAGCATATACCTTGGTTGATTTTGAAGGAAACGAGTTGCCGAAGCCCAGAAATGGGCTCTATTTGAAAAAGTATTATGCCTAGGCTTCGGCCTGGCATGTTGCTTTTGTATATAGTAGTTTTGCTTTGTACATATATGATTTTTTTTCGATCTTTGATGGGATGGTGATGTTTTTGATCTGCTTTGGCAGGTTGTGTCGGATGTCATGAGTCATTTTGGTTTCGCTGATGGTGCTAGTAGACACACCCGGAACTTAGCTTCTGCGGCTTGGGTGCTTCATTATCCATCCGGTCAGCTGTTAGTATCAAGAGGAATCTGCATTGGTCCTGCTTCCAATAATATAGCAGAATACACTGCAGTTGTTTATCTACTCTCGGAGGCAATATCTTCGGGTGTTGATTCGTTGGTAGTTTTCTTGGACTCTCAGCTGGTGGTGTCGCAGTTGAACAATACTTATCGGGTTCAAGATCCATTTTTACTCCGGTTTTTCTTGAGGGTACATTCCTGGAGTTGACAATTGGATGGCAGACTCATTAGCTAATCAAGCAATTGATTGGCATATTAATCATTCCATACAATAAAATTTAATCATCAAAAGCATCATACATTTTTATACATTTGTCACATCACATCAAACATCGCTGTATATATATCATCAGAATGTTCAAAAAACTATACAAAATTTGGATCCATAAGTCATACAAAAAATAGGGCTTATGCCCGATCATGTTTAGTCTCAAAAAATATCTAGTCATCTGATACATCATATCTATCTACTCCTGTGGTCCCTGCCCAGAAGTTGTGTTCCTATAGAACACGATCGCGGTGGCAACTCGGCGGAATAACCATACCCAGTCACGGGGTACTCCTACCACCCGTCTCTGGATGGCTTCAGGCAGATCTTCCACTGCAGCCATAGGTACTTGGCGGGTTAACCCCTCCAAGTTCCTCTGTATAGCCTGGAGGGTTCTGTCTGGATCTACTGTATCCGCCTCGCCTCTGCGACGCTTATGACGTGGGTAACCCTCAGGTCGAACTGGTCCGATATCTGTTTCATGATCATTATAAAATTGTAAGTCATTTTGAATCCAATCAAAAACATGTTTGTTTTTCACATTTTTTCATACATATTGAAAAAATTCAAAAAAATTATATAAGTCAAAAAACTGCAAACTTACCGACTGTGCCCCATGCCGCGCTAGGTGGAAGGACAAGGTCTGGATCACCTCGGAAATCCATCCCAGCATAGGGATAGTCTTCCACAGCGATGATTTGTTCTCCCCACCAAAGGAAGAACTCATCATCCCAGGTGGTTCGGGGAACTTCACTTCCCCCCAATCTCTTCATCAAGTCAGCCCATCAAGCAATTCTTGGATCTCTCGGGCTGCTGATAGAAGAGATCACTTTGGGTCTCAGTGTTGGAATCTTCTCGAAGAAGAATGTCATCAAGATTGTACCATATCCAAAATGTTCATTGTTGCTTCATGTTCATCAATAGAGCTGTGCACCAATCAATAGAAGTCAATTGTTGCTTCATGTTCATCAATAGAGCTGTGCACCAATCATATACATGAGTTAAGCATTCCACTGCTATACTCATTTGAGTCCTGGACGCCTGGTGTAGGGAAGCAGACCCTGCCACCCTGCCAATGGTAAAAACGAGGATTTTCATGTGCAAGTCTCTTAAATCTTTGATCGCAATTTGAGTTCCAACTTTCTTGGAACCCTCTACGCAGTACACGTGGACGTAATCTTCCACGGTCAACCCTCCCAAAGGCTTACCATGCAAGTCTTCTAGCTCCCCCCTCCGGGAGAGTCCAGTAATAAAATATATATCTTACACTTCGATGTGTATGGGCATTTGATCTATAATGAAGCAGTCTTCTTCCGGTTCCCAATAGTTCATAAGCATTTCGAGCAACCAGACATTACTCTTCATATTTGGCATTTTGAAAAACTTGAGCAGTCCACAATTTCGGAGAATATTTAGTGATGCTTGGTCCCGCATGACTTCATTGTCAATGGTACTGTGTTCACGCTCTCTCCATGATATGGTCATCCTACAAAATTTCAATAATTCGTTCATTAGCTATGCAATTTTTCATTTTGGGTTGCGCATACGCGACTTTCTTTGTACACAGTCGCGTATATACGTGACTTTGTCATTATAAACCCACGTATGCGCAAACCCGCGATTTATAGCAAATGATTCAACAATGAAAATCCCTAATTTTTAACTTATGAATGGACAAAATGAATAGCAAGGATGAATTAAGAGCTTACCTGACAAATTCGGTGAAGTTTGATGGTCGATTGCTCCTGTTTTGACGAAAGAGGCTTTTTCTCCGGAGCACTTTTTCCCAAATCAACAATGTAACAATGAACCAAATATGAGGTAATTTGTCTATTTATGCCCAAAAAGTTGAAAATTTTCGGAAAAATTTGTTATGCTTATTTTTTTCAATCTATCTTAAGCTGCATAACCCGGATGCTTGGAAGTGCCCAGATCGGTATATTTTCAGGTACATTTTGACGAATTCGAGATTTTTTCCGGTTTTTGATCCATGACTGCTGACCCGTCATGGCAGGTATATGATATTCACTGGCATATAGGTTAGGGAATCCACTTTCCGTTGCATTTTTCATAACTAGCCTCCATTCTGATCACTTTCCATAGGGTCGATCCCATCAGGTCATGAGTATTACACCCATTTCACTCGTCAATTATTTAATCATGACTTGGTGGTAGAGCCTTCCTTTACATGGGCTTCCTAGTTAGTTCCTCGCTATCACTTGTTTCCCATGCTACATTTTATGTAGGCTCGGGAGTCCTCTTTAGTCCCGCCATGACTTACGTGTTGAAGCTTCATTCTTCTTCTTCCTCACTATCATTTTTCTGGCTTTTACCCTAGAGGCTCCCTGGTGTTGTTAAGTTGTATTACTGCATTGCATATTGGCTACTTGTTTATCCTGGCCTTTAGCCGGCTTCATTTGGACTCAATGTTTAAGCCAAATTTTGACCTTGTCTATCTGTACAAGTTAACCATTGCATGCACTTAGCTATCACGACTTGACACCCTCTCTACCCATGGATGGAACATTCCTCTAAGTATCGCTTACCAGTTTCCGCCACCTTGCATTGAGCATAGGATCATTCCAATCCCAGGAACTAGTGCATCTGTTTTTTTTATACTCGTTCTATCCATTGTACCATAGCATTATTTTATTCTTTTTCAGGCTTATTATATGAAATAGACAAAAAAATAAAATATAACAAAAAGAGCGGGAACGGGATGTAACTTCGTAATTTGATGGCAGTACAGTGTCAGTTTGTCGCCCTTGAACAAAGCACATATAATTATATATATTTCCTTCATTTGGGATGGTTTTTAGTTTTGACCTAGGTTTAGCCTTTGCCTTGTTTCACTGGTCAGTCCTCCCCCAGTTGGTTATCTCTTCCAATCATATGGAGAGTTTGTTTTTGCCTCTTGCATAACAGACTTATACAGTGTCACTTTCTACTGCCATGGTCATCACGCGTCATGCTTTTGTTCAAGGGAATTTTAACCAGAGTCGGCCATTCTGCGGTGTCTCTTGACTCATTATTCAGTCGGCCCCCCCGGTCTTGTCAGTATCTTGTTCTATCACATCAAATGTTTTGGTCTTCTGCTCGTGCTGGTTTGAGAAGGTCTCCATTGACTTCTTGCTAGCGGGTTTGTCTCTTATCGACTACAACACATTGCTCTGAGAGAAAACCTAGAGCTGCACCCTGGCCCTATTTCCATCATTGATAGGTGACCTTGTGCTCAGCATTTGATCATCATTATGGGTCTTTGACTGAGTGGTTTCCCCTGTGTTCGACATCAGCACACATTATCACACTTGGGATTCGTGCAGTACCTTGATTTCCATTTGACCCTATCGGTGGATGTCTTGCCTCTGTGTCAGCTTTCATTATTGGTTGGTTCAAAGGGTTTCTTCCGTGCACTAGCTTCATCTTGTGCATGTCAGAAACGTACTTCGGTTTGGTTCCATCACTCTACTTCGTCCGATTCCTTCCAAATCTTGGCCTGCGGGTTACACTCGTGCTAGACTGATGTGGGATGCCTTAATGCCTTCCTTCCAGCAGATCTTTTCCCATCGACCATTTAAAAACATTGCTCCGGGGAATAAGGATTAGAGTCTTTTTCCCGCACCTTAGGGTTTGCGCTCATCGCGGCGTACTCTTCGCTATCGACAGTGGGGATTCATCATTGCCTCCTGATTAGTAGATTCTTCCAAGTTTTTGACTTCAACTCATTTATTTGCACTTGTTAGATTGTACCGGGGCACCTTGACACTCACTTTCATTATTGGTGGGTTGTCTCGCGTTGGTTAACGGTATACATTATTGACCGGCAATCCAACGATTTCTCACATGGTCGAATTCAGCTCATTTATTTCCATTGTGTAGAATTGTGTCGTTGTGATCGGTGAAGACCTCGGGTTGCATCAGAATTCGGTTCACTTCTCGACACCATCTAAGCCGCCGTTGATGCCGTTCACCCTTATATGTTGCAGTGTCAGTACAACATCATCCTATATGTTGACTCCCGAGTTGCGTGATTGTACCGTTTATTCCACTTTTTATGATTTGGTACTTGGAGATTCAGTTACTTATATGATCAGACATCCAGTTTCAGCACCATTGATCAGCTTTCTATATGTGATACTTAGACATTGATTCTGACTTGTACTTATGGGGCATGCTTAGATGATTCATTGTGTACTTCCAGTTCAGCTATACTTGTATACATTTTGGATCCACTCTGTACTTTTTATATGATGTATTTTAGACTGAGCATGGGTATGCCCGCCTCAGCATGAGTTGACTCTGTTTTCTTTCATTGGTTTTTGGTAGGTTGAAATCTGGTGAAGTCCTCTCTTGTCCTTGGGAAGTTCTTTCTATGTGCATAATACATTTCGGCCATCATGTACCCCTTCTGACCTCATATATTAGGGGGCATTTTTTATAGCATCATTTTTCACCCTCATGTGATTCATGATTGTCTTTATGGCTTTGGGCACCCATTCCCATAGACTTGAACAAAATTCATTAAAAAACAGTGTTAAAAATCCCATACGCGGGTATGCCCAGACTTTTCCGCGTGTATACGCAAGTCCACATGTACTTTTCGGCGTATTCCATTAAAATCATTAAAAAATATATAAAAATTCCTATTTTCTGTGTCAAGCCGATGGTTACCCAGCAGTTCAACCACCCCGCACGTGGCCAATCGGTTGAAACTACTTTGAGGGAGTATAAAAGCCCCTCATGTGCATGGCCTAAGAGAGAGAAATTTATAGACATTATACTATGTTGGAATCCCAATTCAAGTCTGAATTCCCGTGCCTCCTACACTTTCCCAGATTTTTACAGGAAACCCTTGTTTCCTGGAGATGTTCATCCATTTATATGCCATCTCGAGTGCACGAGTCTTGAAAGTATATTAGCGAGGCAAGGGCGGGACAAATCCGGACGACGGTCTGTTCGAAGATCGTGGAAGGATTCAGGTGATCTCTCCACTTTTTATTTCTGTACATGCTGTTCGCAATAATGAAGAACCATCTTGTTCCTGAACTCATGTGTTAATATCTATTTGCATATGTGAAAATATTGATTATTAAGCATTTATTATGATTTATATAATGTTTCACATGGATTACACTAACGTTTAGGAGAAATATATGCTGTACAACTAGGTTTCCGTGCACGTTCTTTCTTGTTTTCCAGGTTAAGGAGGAAGAAGGGTTGCTGGGGGTTTGGACCCCGTGGGATCTACATCGAACGTAGGACTACGAGTGACTTCTACTATCGTTGTTATCTAGTTTTTAGCATTTAAGTGTGGTTGTGTGTGAGTCCTTCTGAATAGCATGCCCTGATCTGTGGAGGTTTTGACCCAACAAACCTCTAGGGTGTTTTTCCCCGAAACACTGATCGATGCCAAAATAATTTAATTATTAAATGCTATCATGGCAGAAGATAATGTGCCTGGCCCTACAAAAATCTAATCGCCCAAAAAGGAAAATGGGATTAAAATATTTTTGCAGTGAAGTTGAAATTCATATACAAGTTGGACGTGTTCTTAAGATGGCCCTGCCATATTTGTTCAAGTATTCGAATGCTTGAGGAATGGTAAACACAGAATGAAAATTAACCTTTATTTTTAAATAAGAAAGGTGGGTCATGTTCCTGAGAGAGAATCACATATTTTAAGGGAAGTTCTTGAAGCCATTCAGTTGAAAACTAATGACATTTGAGTTGGACAAACCAGAACCCAAACCCAAACAAGAAGGAGTAAATTAGTACAGACTCATCTAAATTTGGGTTTGATATGTACCTAGAGGATGTGAAGCTCAAGGTTGCATATCCAACGTTGTTGGAAATAATCCCAACCACCGCCATGAATAAAAATGGCAGCAGCCCACAATTCAAATGAATTTTTGTTGCAGGTAAGGACAAGCTCAGGATCCAAGTATGCAGGAATTTCACACAAAATCCTGAAAAAAGAGTACCTAGCCTTACTCTGCATTTAATTCCCTTTCCCGCCATTGACCTACCTCTTGCCCACAGTTCGCAGCCTGCAAGGTTTAGCTTTTACCTCTTAAGCCTTTCTCTGAAAGCTATATTTATGCCGATGCAATATCTGTGGGACCTATCATACCTTACCACATTAACCAATCTGCCCACAAACCTTTGTATTTCAATTTTCCTTACATTTCCTCCATTTCGCACTCCCCGCCTTTTAAGTGCCCGCATACCCCACTTCAAAACTTTTACCATTTACCTTTTAGCGCCCGCACCGAAACTTTGCGATGTTTCGATGCAACATCGTCATCACACATCACAAATTGTAAATATCGCATTTCACACATCTTACCTTTTAATGCGCCTGCACTTCGCAATTTTTATGTTTTAGCTTTTTAAGCTGCCCGCAGTTCGTACTTTTCATGTTTTATGACTTACCTCTTTAGCACTCACATGTTAAGTTATTTTATTTGCGATGCGATGCGCTCGCAAATCACACATGGTAAGCTCAGGAGGATAGCACACATAAGCGCCTCCAAGCTTAGGAGGATAACGCCCGCAAAGTAAATGTTTCAAGTTGCGATGCGATCGCAATCACATATCACAAATTTTAAAGGATAGTGCTTCGCAAGTTAAATTTTTTATTTTTTTTCTAATCAGTATTGATTTAGCATTAAGTTACAGGCTTCTACCATTTTTGTATTAAAGGAATGTAATTTCATATTTTTATTTGAGATGAAGAAGAAAAAATTTCTCTCCTGTGTTTTTCGCTTTGTCTGTGTGTAATTTTTATTTCCGCATTCTTTCATTCTCTATGTTGTGGGGGAAACAAATCCCTCTGTTGTTTTATTTCCAATTTCCAACATGGTATCATAGCAGGTCTAGGCTCTCAATGAAATAAAGAGCTCACTCTTTACTTGTTGTGTAACCAGCTCCAAAAATAGAATAAAAGAGATATCAACGCCTTAGAAATAAGCCACTTCGAGGGGGGCAACCTCCAATACATTACATAAATGAACAATTCTTGGATGATACAATTTGCAAAACCTCATTTCTATATATAGGAGTCCATGGGGCCATAATGTAATCCTAGTGGGCCACAATGTAATCCTAGCCGACCTAACAATAATAATTTAAGGGTACAATAATAACAAAATGGGGGTTACAAGGGTGCAATAATAACAATAAGGGGGTTACACTAACAACAATAAGGGACTATACTAGTAATCTAGGGACCTAACATGCCCCTCTCCTTCAAAAAAGTGTTGTCCTCAATGCTTGAGTAGCTCTGGGTGCTTCTATATAAAATTCTCATCCTCCCATGTAGAATCTTCAGTGGGTAAGTTCTTCCACTTGATGAGATACTCTGAAATTGATCGATTCCATAGCTATTGAGTTCTTGTTTCCGTGACCGCGTTAGGTTCCAATATGATTTTTCCTTCCTCATCAAGTTCTGGCAATATTGTTTGAACTGGAAGATTTTCACCTATAACCTTCTTTAAACATGAAACATGGAAAATTGGATGCACTCGCAAAGAAGCAGGAAGCTCCAATTTGTATGCCATAGTACCAATCTTTTGCAGCACCTTGTAAGGACCATAGTACTTTGGAAATAATTTATTATCCTTCTTAGCTTGCTTGAGGGACATTTGTTTGTATGGTTGTAGCCGTAAAAATACCCAATCTCCTACATCAAAACTTCTCTCACTGTGATGTTGATCTGCCTGTTGTTTCATTCGATTTTGTGCCAAATTAAGGTTATCCTTTAAGAGTTGGAGAACTTCTTGCTGATGCTCGATGTGATCTTCGACTGCTTGAACCTTCGAATTTTCCCTTAAAGATGATGTAATCGATGGTGGATGATATCCATAAAGTGCCATAAATGGGGTCATTTTTGCTGCAGTATGGAAGAAAGTGTTATACCACCATTCAGCAAGAGGTAACCACTTGACCCATTGTGTTTGTTTATCAGATACAAAACAACGAAGATATCCTTCCAAACATTTATTTACTATCTCAGTTTGACCATCAGATTGAGGATGATAAGATGAGCTATGAGCTAATTGAGTACCCAAACAAGAAAATAACTCCATCCAAAAATTTCCAGTAAAAATGGGATCTCTGTTGCTCACAATAACCCTTGGGCTTCCATGTAGCTTTTGATTCTATCCATAAATGTAGTAGCAACTGTACTTGCTTTAAATGGATGAGATAATGCTCAAAAGTGTGCATACTTGGTAAGTCTATCAACTACCACCATGATGACACTCTTTCCTTCGGACTTAGGTAAACCTATGATAAAATCCATTAAAATCTCCTCCCAACGTTGACTTGGAATGGATACAGGTTGTAGAAGACCTGGGGTCTTAATTGTCTCAACTTTGTTCTACTGGCAAACCAAACATTCCGCCACAAACTTTTGAATATCAGATTTAAGGCCATCCCAAAAAAATTCTTTCTTCACCCTGTGGTAAGTTTTTAAAAATCCTGAGTGTCCTCCTAAAGGAGAAGTGTGCAATTCCAGAAGAATCTTTTGTTTTAGTTGGAATTCTTACAAAGATATAAGCGATCTTTGTACCATAAGGAATCATTTTTCCAACTAAATGTATCAGATGTACTAGGATCTTGCTGCAACTTTTGAATGAGTGTCCATACATCTTTGTCCTTCTTCCATTCATCTCTTGCTTTGGTTATCCAATCTGGTTGGATAATAGAAATGCCACAAAGCAATGCTTCCACCTCTTCATTCTTTCTTGAGAGTGCATCTGCAACAACATTAAGCTTTCCTTTTTTGTAGATTATTTCAAAGTCATAACCCAACATCTTTGTGACCCATTTTTGCTACTCTTCTGAAGATAGTCTTTGTTCCAAAAAGTGTTTAAGACTATCATGATTAGTTTTTACCTTGAAGTGTCTTCCCATTAGGTAAGTTCGCCATTTCTTTAGTGCATGTAGTATTGCTAACATTTCCTTCTCATAAATAGGTTTCAGTAAATACTTTCCTTTGATTGGACGACTTTCAAAAGCAATGGGTCTTCCTTCCTGCATTAAAACTGCACAAATTCCATTTCCTGAGGCATCACATTCCACAATAAAGGTTTTTGTGAAGACTGGCGTAGCTAAGACTGGTGCTAGGCACATTGCCTCTTTAAGATGTTCGAAGGCCTTAGTTGCTTCAGGATTCCATGAAAATGCATCTTTATTCAATAATGTTGTTAGAGGTGCTGATATTCTCCCATAATTCTTAACAAACCTGCGATAATACCTTGTTAACCCGAGAAATCCGCGCAACTGCTTTATGGTTGTGGGGACTTTCCATTCCTTAATGGCTTTAATTTTTTTAGGGTCTACCTTAACACCCTCGTGAGATACAATATGACCCAGATATTCCACCTCTTGTACTCCAAAGAAACATTTGGATGTTTTCTCATATAATTGTTTCTCCTGCAATAGTTTGAGCACCCTGTCAACATGTTGAACATGATCCTTCCAAGACCTGCTGTAGATTAGTATATCATCAAAAAATACTAGCACAAATTTTCTAAGGGTTTGAAAATGGAATTCATCAACCTTTGAAATGTAGAAGGTGCATTGGTAAGGCCAAAAGGCATGACCAAAAATTCATAATGACCCTCATGAGTTCGAAATGCTGTTTTTGGAATATCTTGAGTCTTCATTCTAATTTGATGATATCCTGAACGAAGATCCAACTTGGTAAAATAAATTGCTCCATGTAATTCATCCAATAATTCATCAATCACAGGAATGGGAGATTTATCTTTAATGGTGAGCTTATTGAGCTCCCTATAATCCGGACACATTCGCCATGATCCATCCTTCTTGTGTACCAATACTACAGGAGCAGAGAAAGAACTTTGACTGGGTTGAATTATACCCGCCTCTAACATTTCTGCAATCATACGTTCAATTTCGCTCTTTTGGAAGTAAGGATATCTATAAGGACTGATGTTTGGAGGAACACTTCCTGGAATCAAATGAATAGCATGATCATGATCACGAATAGGTGGGAGTCCTTTGGGAGTTTCAAACACCTTGGAATGATTGTCCAACACTTGTTGGAGATCTGCAGAAATAGATGATTTTGATGTCGGAACTTCTAGTGAGCATAATTGTGCAATTACGCCTCGTTGTTCTTTCTTTAGAAGCTTTGTCATGACATTAGAGCTTATTGTCCTTCCCGGCTTCCCTTCAATACCCCGTAATTCGACTTCCTTTCCTTCTGAAAAAAATTTCAAGAAAAGTTCTTGAAAATTAAAAGCTACCATCCCCAAAGATTGTAACCATTGTACTCCTAGTACAACATCAACACCTCCCATAGGAATGGAAAGCATTGGACTAGTCAATACATATTACCCCATGGTTAGCTTGATATTATGGCATTTCCCAGAGCAATTTATAGTTCCTCCATTTGCAACCATCACTTGGAATTCTGGTGCTGGGTATAGGAAACAATTTAATTCCTTGGCTACCTTACAATGAATAAAATTATGGGTGCTACATGAATCAATCAACACTATTACCTTTCTCTTCTTGATTTGTCCTTTTATCTTGAGAGTTTGAGGAGTGGTAATTCCTGCCAGTGCATTACACGATATGGTTGGATTCATTTCTTCCTCTTCTGGGGCTGGTTCCTGGTGTATATCCTCTGCTTGTTCATTTTCTTCTTCCTCTTCACAATCTATGTAAAATAATTTCTTCTCAGCACACTTATGACCTTTAGTGTATTTGCTATCACAACTGTAGCAAAGCCCTTTTGCTCTTTTTTCTTCCAATTTTTATGGTGTCAACCTTGTAGGTTGTGGAAATCTAGGCGTAGCAACACTTCCTTCTTTATAGAATTGAGTGGTAGGCTTCCTTGTCGCCATAATTTTACATTCAACTTTTCTTTCCAACCTGAATGCCTTCTCCAATGAATCAGGTTCCAAAACGCGAACTTCATGTTGGATGTTGTCCTTTAAAGTGCCTATGAAGAGATCAATTATGTGCTCCTCTGGAATATCAGTTACCCTTATGTTAAATTTTTGGAAGTCCTCAATGTGCTTCCCCACTAAACCCTTTTGTTTGAGATTTATCAATTGGCTAAAGAAGGTGTTGCTCTTTGTATCCTCGTAATGTGCTATAATTTCCTCCGTAAAAATTGACCAAGTGACAATTTGTTTACGGGAGCAAAGCCATCGATACCATACAAATGTATTTTGTTCTAAATGTAAAGTTGCAATGCGTACCTTTTGTGTGTTTTGCACGTTATGGAGATCAAAATACTGCTCCATCTGTAGTATCCATGTTACAGGATCCTTTCCATCAAACTTACTCATATCCATTTTTGGAATATGGTGGTTCTTCCCACCAACGTTAGATTTTATGAAATCATGATTAACATTTATTTTGTTCTCATCATGATATTCTTCTACTATCTTTTCACCATTAGGAAAAATTTCTTGTATCAACTTTGTCAAACCTTCCATGTCTTCTTTTAGATCATTCTTCATTTTTTCCATGTTGTCTTTCATGTCATCCATCTTAGCTTCCATGCTAGCTTCCATGCCATCCATATTAGCTTCCACGCCTTTCTTCAAACTGTCCATCTTCGCTTCCATGCCTTTCTTCAAAACTTCCATTTCATTTTTTGTTGCTCTTTGTGAGAGCGAAATTTGGTGCACTTGCTCTTGTAATTTTGATAGATCATGTTGGGTTCTTCATCTTGTGATCTGTGTGAGCATAGAAGCAATTGTTGGGTGTGGAGCACGATTATCTTCTTTACTTTAATACAACATTGGACCCTATGCATAAATGGGCGACAACGCACTTGCATATTAATTAATTACTATCCGTGGGGGTCAGGGAAATGACTCTGTGGGCCCCCTTGGCCGGGGAGTTTTAGGCGGTGCCCCAGAAGCCTAAACGGTCTTGCAATTCCTTGTAAAAATGTAAAAATTTATAGTCAATCTGAGCCGTTCATTAGGCAGATGATCTGACGATAGAAGTTATGTTTAGTTGGTTTCCCTGAAGCCCCTTGCTATCCACTCGATTATCATCGTGGCTGTGTATCTGCACATTGTATTCTCGGAGCGAGAAATAGAGAGGGAGACTGTGAGAGAGAACAGAGGATATTATAGCGGATCTGCTGTAGGTTTTGTCTCTTCATTTTTGTTGGATAATAGAAAGGAAGGACTGGCTGTTTGGGGTGGACGTAGCCCAAACTGGGTGAACCATGTATATCTATATCTCTCTGGTTTTGATGTGTTTTGTGTGCTTGTGTTTTCCGCATATTTTATGTGTTTTCATTGCTCTGTAATATTTAATTTTCTAACATTAATGGGTGTTGAATTATTTTTACGGGGCATATTTTAGAACCCAATATTGATATCTATTCTACAATATTCCCTTGGAATCAATTCAAATTGATTATTCAAACAAGACTTATGAAATTCGGAAAAAAGATACACACCTTTTTCTTGCTTTTGAGGAGCTCGATATTGAAATTGGATTATCACTGTGATTGCTACATTTAAATATTTGAATTTTGGCACCAACGTAGCCCTCTGAATTCTCTTTCGAATGCCATAGGTCTGACCTAATTTTGATTCTCCAAGACAAAGTTGTGTCCAATCTCCCACAATGACCTAATTATGGACTGGTTCAGTAGAGCGAATTTGTACGACTTGCCACGTGTCACTGCTTCGTCCTTCGGCTCTAAAATTGATAGCCAAGAAACTGCAGTTCGTGTACTTATGACCACTTTTTATGGCACTCCAAGCCAATGCTCAGAGAGATAGTTATGAATATTTTCCCATGATCACCTCTTTGAGATGAAATTCAGGAGCCTGAAAAAACACTACCTTCCACAGATCACATCTCCTAAAATATTGCGAACCAAGCTCTGAAATTTTTTGACGAGTTTCCTCAGGATTTCAGCTTCGCACCCTAAAAATTTCAGATTTGGAACCTTCGTAGAAACAAAGTTATAGCGAGAATTCCACAATTCCCTGTTTAGAGTAGCGAAACCCTAGAATCCAAAGCTCTGATACCAAATGTTGTGTAACCAGCTCCAAAAATAGAAGAAAAGAGATATAAATGCCTTAGAAATAAGCCACTTCGAGGGGGCAACCTCCAATACGTTACATAAATGAAAAATTCTTGGATGATACAATTTACAAAACCTCCTTTCTATATATAGGAGTCCATGGGGCCATAATGTAATCCTAGTGGGCCACAATGTAATCCTAGCCGACCTAAAAATAATAATTTAAGGGCACAATAATAACAAAATGGGGGTTACAAGGGTACAATAATAACAATAATGGGGTTACACTAACAATAAGGGACTATACTAGTAATCTAGGGACCTAACATTACTGAAGAAGCTGAAAGGTTAGTTTGAGGAGTGGTTTATCCAACAGTGAGAAGGCTTGTTTACATAGTCAAAATGGAAGCAGAAGGCACAAGCCTAACTAATCCTCAACTACCACAATTCAATGGGAATAATTATGATTATTGGGCCATTACAATGAAGGCCCTGTTTACTTCACAAGATATTTGGGAGCTTGTGGAAAATGGTTTCCAAGAACTAGCAGATGCAGTGGCACATAATGCTTTGACACAAGAATAAAGAGATGTGCTGAGGGAAAAAAAGAAGAAGGACTCTAAAGCCCTCTTCTATATTTTCCAAGCAATACATGCGAGTATTTTCCCAAGGGTTGCAGAAGCAACGAAGTCCAAGGAGGCATGGGATTCCCTCCAGAAAACTTATCAAGGCATGGCAAAGGTGAAGACAACAAAACCTCAAATGCTAAGAATCGATTTTGAAACTCTTTGTATGAAAGAGTCTGATAGTGTAGACTCATTATTTACACATGTGATTGGGTTGGTTTCCCAAATCAAGTCTCATGGAGATACACTTGAAAAAATGAGAATAGTTGAGAAAGTCTTAAAAATTCTACCATAAAGGTTTGATGCCATAGTTGTGGCCATAGAAGAGACACAGGATCTCTCACAGTTTTCAGTGGATGAGCTTCATGCATCACTGATGTCTCATGAGCACGGACTGAATAGAGAAACAAACTCCTCATTGGAGCATGAATTTAAGACACAAATGTCTTTTGGTCAAGGTAGAGGTCGAGGAAGAGGAAGAAGCCCACACAGAGGTGGAAGAAGTAGCCCTGTAAACACAAGTGGAAGGGGCAGCAATCAGAATCCAAGCCAAGGTTCAAGCCAGAATCAAGCACAAGGAAAGAGGTATGATAAATCTCATGTCCAATGTCATTATTGCAAAAAGTATGGTCACTATGAAAATGAATGTAGAAAGAAGCAAAATGACATGGGTAGTAAACCAAGTTTTAATTGTACAAAAGAAAATTAGAACCATGAAAGTGTGTTGTTGGCTTGTAATGTAGCACAAGAAAAACAAGAATATATATGGTTCTTAGATTCAAGGTGCAGTAACCATATGAGTGGAAACATAGCAATGTTTTCCTATCTAGATGATAGTGTAAAATCTGAAGTGACATTGGGGATTGATAGCAAAGTCTATGTCATGGGAAAAGGGAGAGTAAATGTTCTGACAAAGAAGGGAGCGAATAAGTTCATGCCAGATGTCTATTATGTCCCTGGCTTGAAATGTAACCTTCTAAGCATTGGAAAACTCATGCAGAAGGGCTACAATGTGTTTTTTAAAGATGATGTGTGCACAATCATGGATAGACTCCACGTAGACAGCTCATTGCAAAAGTGCATATGAAAATCAATATAATTTTTCCTCTCAAGATCAGATCAGACTTGAAGGAAGGAGGTGTTGTAGCAGTTGTCACACAAGAAACCTTTCAAGAAGAAGTGAAAGATGAGAACTGGTTATGGCATTTGAGATTTGGTCATCTCAATTTCGGAGGTTTGAAGTTGTTGCATAGAAAAGGCGTGGTAAAGGGATTACCACTCATAGAAAAACCAGGTATCCTATGTGAAGGTTGCATCTTGGGTAAACAACATAGAGAATCATTTCCAACAGGAAAGAGTATAAGGGTAAAGGCACCTTTGGAGATTTTCCACTCAGATGTATGTGGACCATTGCAAATGCCATCATTAGGTGGAAATCACTATATTTTTACATTTATAGATGATTACATAAGGAAGACGTGGGTCTGTTTCCTAAAACAGAAAAGTGAAGTGTTTGAACAATTCTACCACTGCAAAGCTCTTGTTGAGAAGCAAAGTGGAAACTACATAAAAGTGTTGAGAACTGATAGAGCTGGAGAATATATCTCCAAATACTTCCTACATTTCTGCAGGGAGCACGAAATACACAAGAAATTTACCACAAGGTATACACCTCAGCAAAATGATGTAGCAGAAAGAAAGAATAGGAACTTCATGGACATGGCAAGAAGCATGTTGAAGGCAAAGAATTTTCCAAATGAGTATTGGGCAGAAGCTATCTCCTGTGCAGCATATATCATAAATAGATGTCCAACCAAAAGTGTTATGAATAGAGTTCCATAAGAAGCATGGAGTGGAACAAAGCAATTTGTCACTCACATGAGAGTGTTTGGATGTGTGGCATATGCACATGTCCCGGATCAGTTAAGGAAGAAGTTGGACAGCAAGGGGGAGAAATGTATATTTCTTGGATACAGTGATGAATCCAATGCTTACAAGCTCTATAATCCATCAACCAAGAAATTAATAATCAGCGGAGATGTTCAGTTCATAGAAGAAGAAGCTTGGGATGGAAGTTTTGAGAAGATAGTAAATGTGAAGACATGTATGTCTCATGAAGAGAAAGAGGAATGGACTACAACAAGTAACTCCTCAACGGTGGCTCCTCCTCCACCCACACAAGATCAATAGAGCACACCACAAGAAAAAAATATAACAACATTGAGAAATCAAAGAAGTGCTTCTCCAAGCACACCATATGGATCAGCAACTCCCTCGAGTTCAAGTGCAACTCCAAGCACATCTTCAACAAATACAAGAAGACCAAGATTCAGAAATTTAAGAAAAAATTATGAGCAAGAAGAAGTTGATAATAATGTTGGTATGAATTCTTTATTTGCATTATTTTTTCATGTTTATGACCCAATCCATTTTGAAGATGTAGTCAAAGTAGAGAAGTTGATTGAAGCAATGAATGAAGGAATAGGAGCAATAGAAAGGAATGACACATGGGAGTTAGTGGACCTCCCACAAGGAAACGAAGTTATTGAAGTGAAATGGGTCTATAAGACCAAGAGCAACATTGAGGGAAAGATAGAAAGGCACAATGCAAGGCTATTTGTCAAAGGATACATGCAGCAGCAAGGAAGAGACTACGAGGAAACCTTTGCACCAGTTGCAAGGATGGAGATAGTGCGGACAGTGTTGTCTATATTGGCACAACAAAAATGTAAAGTTTATAAAATGCATGTGAAATCAACATTCTTGAATGGAGTACTGAAATAGGAGGTGTATGTTGAACAACATCCTGGCTATGAAATACAAGGCAGATAACACAAGGTTTGTAAGTTACAGAAAGCTCTTTATGGGCTGAAGCAAGCACCATCTGCATGGTACAACAGGATTGATGCTTACCTGATGGAAAACTCTACACCCACACTCTACATAAAATAAAATGATAGTCAAATTCTTATTGTTGTTTTGTATGTAGATGATTTGATTTTTACAGGAAATGATGTTTCTCTCATTGCTGATTTCAAAGAAGTCATAAAAATTGAGTTTGAAATGATTGACTTGGGTTTGTTAAGATATTTTTTGGGCATAGAAGTAAAGAAAACAGAAAAGGGAATTTTTAGCTCCCTAGCAAAGTATGTTGCAGAGATTTTAAAAAGATTCAATATGCAGAACACCAAGCCATTATCAACTCCAACTATCATGGGGTTGAAATTGAGCAAGGAAGATTGCAGCAAGAATGTCAATCTGAAATTGTACAAAATCATGGTTGGCAATCTAATGTATTTGACTGCAACTAGGCCTGATATAAGGTATGCAGTAAGTTTGATATCCATATTCATGGAGACACCTAAGGAGACACATTGGCAAGCAGCCAAGAGAATATTGAGGTATGTAAATGGAACAAAGGAGTATGGTGTTCTATACTCCAAAACTGATGACTTTAAGCTGATTGGTTACACTGGCAGTGATTGGGTTGGAAGTTTGATGACAGAAAGAACACATTAGGGTATCTTTTTCATTTTGGATCAGGAGCCATTTCATGGGCTTCCAAGAAGCAACCAATAGTATCATTATCAACAGCAAAAGTTGAATATGTAGCATAACAGCAGCAGCATGCCAAGCAGTTTGGATGAGAAGGATGCTGAGAGGTTTATGTCATGAACAAGACAAAGGAACCACAATTTTCTGTGATAACAATTCAACAAATGAATTGTAAAAGAATTATGTTTTCCACAAGAGAACAAAGCATATTGATGCCACATACCATTTCATAAGGGAATTAGTTAACAATGGTGAAATTGTGTTGTAGCATTGCAGGTTAGAGGAACAACTTGCAGATATCCTCACAAAGCCATTGGGACAAAAAAGCTTTGTTTATCTTAGAAAGTGTCTAGGAATGATTGATGGAGGCAGTTGTGATTAAGGGGGAGTGTCGGAAATACTCCCAACCACCGCCATGAATAAAACTGGTAGCAACCCACACTTCAATTGATTTTTTGTTGCAGGGAAGGAAGAGCTCAAGATCCAATTCTACAGGTGTTTCACACAAAATCCAAAAAACGGAGTACCCACCCTTACTCTACGTTTAATTCTCTTTCCCGCCGTTGACCTACCTCTTGCCTGCAGTTCGTAGCCTGCAAGATTCAACATTTACCTCTTAAGCCTTTCACCGAAAGCTATATCTCTACTGATGCGATATCGGTAGGACCCATCATACCTTACCGCATAAACCAATCCACCCACAAACCTTTGTATTTTGCTTTTCCTTACCTTTCTGCCATTTTGTACTCCCCTTCGTTTAAGTGCTCACATACCGCACTTCGTAAATTTTACCATTTACCTTTTAGCGCCTGCACCGAAACCTTGTGATGTTGCGATGCGACATCATCATCACACATCGCAAATTATAAATATCGCATTTCACACATCATACCTTTTAGCACGCCCACACTTCACAATTTTTATGTTTTACCTTTTTAAGCCGCCCGCAATTCGCACTTCGCATGTTTTATGACTTACCTCTTTAGCGCACACAAGTTGAGTTATTTTATTTGTGATGTGATGCACTCGCAAATCGCACTTGACAAACTCAGGAGGATAACACACATAAGCGCCTGCAAGCTCAAGAGGATAGCGCCTACAAAGTAAATGTTTTAAGTTGTGATGCAATCGCAATCGCTATCGCAAATTTGAAGGGATAGCGCTTCGCAAGTTAAAAGTGTTATGTTATGATGCGATCGCGCCATTGCACATCGCAATCGCAAGGATTTATGTTTTTCCCGTATCGCGTCAGTTAAATGTTAAGATTGCTGAAATGTGATTTTTGATGGAGGGTGTGGATGCGATGTGGTTTTGCAACCGAAACCCATAGTATTTCAAGTCCGCCTTTTTGTGTTGTGGACGTTGTTTCGTATAGAAAACAACAGAACAGAGATGAAGGATTATTGGTTGTTAACTGTCCAATCAACATTGATTTAGCATTAAGTTACAGGCTTCTGCCATTTTTGTATTAAAGGAATGTAATTTCATATGTTTATTTGATATGAAGAAGAAAAAATTCCTCTCCTGTATTTTTCGCTCTGTCTATGTGTAATTTTTATTTCCGCATTCTTGTATTCTCTGTGTTGCAGGGGAAACACATCCCTCTGTTGTTTTATTTCCAATTTCCAACAAGGGTTACAATTTTTTATAGGTTTCCCTTTTATGTGAATTCAAGATCTATATCCTTGAGCTTCACCGAGGTGCATATGAAACTGTATTTAGATGGCTCTGTACAAATCCACATTACATACTAATAAGGCACTCACAAACTCTGAGAAAAAGAACTTAGCACTACAAATTTTGAGAAAAGAACCCACCCTGCCAAATATTTTTCATAAAAGCAAATGAAAACTAGGACAAAATGTTAAGCTTAAGCTCTCATGAAAAAAATAAATAGAAAAACCCAAAGATTTTTGGAAGACCACAAAACCCTCACTCATGAGGTCTGCAACGAATAGATATTGGAGGCTTTCTTTCGCCATTCTTGTAAAATTTCCTCTTCGTCAGTAGACAGGTGCATACATGGGTCACAGAGGGTTACAACGAAACATTCAACAATGACATAAACGAAGAGGTCAGTTGAAAGTTCAAGTGGTGGGATCCAATAGTGGAAAATGTTTTAATCCTCTAACAATTTAACTTATGGTACAGATTGTGCGAGAGTGGGAGGGATTTCTTCCCAAAAGAACTCTTTAGAGTGTAAATATAATTTTTTTCATATATTTTTAATAAAAATAAATTTATTTAAAATTAGATATAATTATATATTTATTTTTATTTAAATAATTATATTTTATTGCATATTTATTTAATGAATGTTTTAAAAACAAAATATTAGTAATTTAGTTTTCTAACAATTATATTTTTAAATCGCCCAAAGCTTTTTATTTCAACCTAAGGTGGATGAGGTTTTGTTGACCTTTTTTTAATGTAAGACTTAGATTGATTCTCAAGGGAATATACTTAGCACATGCTTAGTGTTAATGCTTATCAAGTGTACTAAAGAGTTTGTTAGGTTGCATTGACTTTTAATAAATTTAAAAGTTGGATTCATGTCACATGGCTCCCCACCCACCAATTTCTTAGGGATTTGAGATTATTCCAATTCTAATAAGTTCTTCCATCATAAGTTTCTCATTATTATTTATAACATTAATTTATATAAGCAAATTTTATTTTGTAAAATGGTCCATTACTTTTAATTGGGTAACTTATTTCAACTTAAGATGTATGAAGATTTGTTAATTTTTGTTTTTATTGAGAGCTTAGATTGATTCTCAAGGGAATATGCTCACCATATGTTTAGTCTTAATGTTTATCAAGGACTATACTGTATTACAAGTTTGTTAGGTTGCACTAACTTTTAATAAATTTAATAATTATATTTGCGCCACCATTGCTCCCCACCCACCAATTTAGGGATTTGAGATTATTCCAATTCTAATAAGTTCCTACATGATAAGTCCTAATTATTATTTATAACATTCATTTATATACCAGCCTAGATCCATCTTAACTCTGGATCTATCAAGCGCCGAGAGGGATCAAATCTCTAGAGGTGCAAACCTCTTTTTTTGAGTGCAAAACTTGAGGAAAGGATTGCACCTCAAGAGATTTGATCCCTCTCGGCGCTTGATAGATCCAGAGTTAAGATGGATCGAGGTTGGTTTCAGTCGTGTGCAACCAAGGAAAATCTATTGAAAATATGATTAATTTTATCAATAATATGTAATGAGAAATACTGTTAATAAATTTAATGAAGAAATAAATTTTTTGAATGCAAAGTGACAATTTAATAGTGTTGAATGATAGAAAATGAAAATAATAAGAATGTAGTCAATTACAAATAGTCTTCATTTTGATCAATCTCAAATTATTTTCTTTTTCTATTCTTATTGTCACCCTTGGTAGTTTTGTCATCTTTCCATATCGATTATATGAAAAGGACAATTGAAATAATAAACCATTTAAATATTTAGCTTGAACTATTGTACTAAACATCATACATTGTCTCTCTTGCTCTTCAATATTAATAGGTTGATTTACTATAACACAAATATTAATGTACATTGTTAATAATTTTGTGTGCTTACACTGAATCAATGCACAATCTTAATCCAATCACTTAAAATTAATGTACCATCAATGTACATCAAATCAGAAATCAACGTCTACACTGAAATCAATGCACCTAATGCAAAAATTTAAATAAGATTACAAAACAACATCTACACTGAGATCAATGCATCTAATGCAAGTAATCAAATAAGATTAGAAATCAACATCTATATTGAAATCAATGGATATATCTCTCTCTATATCTTCCTCTCACTCCCTCTCTCTCTCCACTTCTTGCTCCCTATGTAAATACATTACTCTGGATCTAGAGTTTGATATTATTTGTATTTACAGTGAAATCAATGCATCTAGTGCAAGTAAGAAAATAAGATTAGAAACCAACATCTACACTGATATCAATGCATCTAGTGTAAGCAATCAAATAGGATTAGAAATAATCATATTAATATACATTGTTAATAATTTTGTGTTCTTACATTGAAATCAATGCACAATCTTAATCCAGTCACTTTAAAATTAATGTACCATCAATGTACATCTAATTACATCAAATCAGAAATCAACGTCAACACTGAAATCAATGCACCTAATGCAAACAATCAAATAAGATTACAAAACAACATCTACACTGAGATGAATGCATCTAATGCAGGTAATCAAATAAGATTAGAAATCAACATCTATATTGAAATCAATGGATCTAGTGCAAGTAATAAAATAATATTAGAAACCAACATCTACACTGATATCAATGCCGGTTAACCTGCGCCTTCGCGAGTTAAACCTCGTATCAGGGCGGCGAGCGAAATCAAAGAAAACCGTTGATCCAAGAGAGGGCCATCGGACGGTGCCTGTGTACCGAAGATGTGCGAAGTCTAACGAAATAGCTGGAGGATTAGTTAAGGTACGTCGCAGCATTTGATTGGTTGTTGATTATGTTATGTGGGCCCGGTCCAAAAGTTTATTATAAAGTTTGGTTCCAAGCATGGTGTATAAATATAAAGCTGAAGATTTAATTATTATAAAGTGACGGGATTTTATATAAGGCGCGCGGAATATACATTTAACGTGTGAAGTTATAAACCTTGGTTATAAAGTTTGGGGATATCTATACATACCAGTGGGAAATTATAATATAAAATTCGGTAGTTGTGAATACGTTTATTTGTCAATTTCTTTGAAATTGATAAATAAATATACAGGAAGATAAAAAGAGACACGTGGGCAGTTCAAGGGGAAAAGCTGACAGAGCCACGAAGCTATTGACCATCCCTCCATTGGGCGCTGACCTTTGCTTTGTTGTGTCATTTGTGGTATCAAAGCCATTGTTTGAATTGTTTCGCAGAAAGCTAACATGGCAGTCTGAGTTGGTAGAGGTGCTGGCAGAAGAAGACCTGTTGCCAACGCAGAGGTGTTGGGGATGTTGCAGAGGGTCGAGGCCAGAATGGATGCCATGGAGCGAAGACAGACCGGGGATCCTGAAAACACCAGTGAACCAGAAATGGAAGAAGCTGAAGAAAATGTTGAGATTCCTCCTGACCTGAGGCTCCTGAGAACTGTTCTGGGATCTACAGTTAAGCCCAGAATTGAAGTGTCAAGCTATGTAGGGGGACTGAATCCAGAAGAGCTGGTGGAATGGATAAATGAACTGAACAAGTGCTTTGATTATGAAGAAATAAGTGAAGATAAAAAGGTCAAGTTTTCAGTAACAAAGCTGAAAGGACATGTTGCACTTTGGTGGGATGGAGTGCAGGCAGAAAGGAGGAGAGTTGGCAAGCAACCTATCAAGAGCTGGACCAGAATGATGGCTAAGTTGAAGGGTAAATTCCTGCCTAGTGATTACCAGCTGACATTGTATAGACAAATGCAGAACCTGAGACAGAGATTACTGACAGTAAAAGAGTACACAGAGGAATTCTACAGAGTAAGTATAAGAGTTGGGCAATTCCAAGACACACCATAGAAGACTGCCAGATATGTGAATGGTCTCAGATTGGAGATTCAAGATGAGATTGGTCTTCTGTCTCCCAAGACAGTAGAAGAGGCCTATCAGATGGCCTTGAAAGCAGAGGAGAAACTCCTGAGGAAACAGTCTGCTAAGAAGAGAGGTACTTTCCGTGGGAAGGGAAGTCAGGGTGGTAGAAGAAAGCCTACACCCAGGAATGGAGCTGACAGTAGCTCACCTCAGAATGCATCTATAGAAGATGATACAAAGGGTAGAAGGGGTTCTTACAAAGGAAGAGGAAGAGGAGACAGAGGCAGAGGCAGAGAATTGAGGTGTTATAGATGTCAACAAGTGGGACACAAGCACTATGAATGTCCAGAGAATGTGGGTGCTAGTCCAAGGAATGCTGTTGTTGGCCAGGCTGGAGAAGAAGCTGAAATTGAAGAAGAAATTCTTCCAGAGAGGGGAGAATCTTTGGTGGTAAATAAGGTCCTGTTGAAGCAAGCCAAAGAAGTCACTGAACCTGCACAAAGGAAGATTTTTTTTAGGAGCATATGCAAATTCCAAGGGAAATGCTGCTAGCTAGTCATTGATAGTGGTAGCACAGACAATCTGGTTTCCACTGAGGTGATAGAAAATTTGAAGTTGAAGACTAGGGAGCACCCCACTCCCTACAGGGTATCCTGGCTGCATAAAGGGCACCAGCTGGTTGTGAAAGAACAATGTGAAATAGAGCTGCAAATGGGCAAGTACAAGGACAAAGTGTTGTGTGATGTAATGCCCATGGATGTGTGTCATATATTGCTGGGTAGACCTTGGTAGTTTGACAGAGCAGCAGTGCATGATGGCAAGAAGAACACCTACAAGTTCTTCAAATATGGGGTACATCATACATTGATACCCATGGAAGAAGGAGAGCCATCCAGCAGAGTGATTGATCCAAAGACCTTGTTGTTGAGTGGGAAGGAATATCTGCAGCAGATAGAAGAAGAAGAGGTAAGCTTTGCTTTAGTTTGCAAACCTAAAGTAGTTCTTACTTCCACAAAGATTTCTGATTTACCAGTAGAGATACAAGAGATGTTAGATGATTATTGTGACATTGTTGTGGATGATTTACCTGATGAGCTGCCACCTGTAAGAAAGATCAGCCATCAGATAGATTTTATCCCTGGTTCAACCCTGCCAAATAAGGCAGCCTACAGAATGACTCCCAAAGAAAATGAAGAAATCAGGAGGCAAGTACAGGAATTGATGGACAAAGGACTGATTAGAGAAAGTTTGAGTCCATGTGCTGTACCAGCAGTATTGAGCCCAAAGAAAGATGGAGGTTGGAGGATGTGTACTGATCCCAAAGCAATCAATAAGATCACGATCAGGTACAGATTCCCTTTGCCCAGAATTGAAGATTTAATGGATTGTTTGAGTGGTGCTAAATATTTCTCAAAGATAGATTTGAAGAGTGGATACCATCAGATTAGAATAAGAGAGGGTGATGAGTGGAAAACTGCCTTTAAAACAAATGAAGGACTATATGAATGGATGGTAATGCCTTTTGGGTTGTCAAATGCACCTAGTACTTTTATGAGACTTATGAATGAAGTATTGAAGGAATTCATTGGTAAATTTGTGATAGTATACCTAGATGATATATTAGTCTTCAGCAGAACTAAGGAAGAACATTTAAGGCATCTTAATCATGTCTTGAAGAAGCTGCACCAAGAGAAATTGCTGATAAATTTGAAGAAATGCTCATTCAAGAAAGAAGAGTTGGTGTATTTTGGTTTTTTTGTTTCTGCAGAGGGATTGAAGATGAACCCAGAAAAGGTTAAGGCAATTGTAGAGTGGCCTTCACCCAGAAATGTCTTTGAGGTAAGGAGTTTCCATGGACTTGCTAGTTTTTACAGAAAGTTTATAAGAAACTTCAGTAAGATTAATGCACCCATAATTGAGACCATAAAGAAGAGAAAACAACCATTTAAGTGGACTGTTGAAGCAGAAAGAAACTTTGAAGTTTTGAAGCAAAAGATAACAGAGAATCCTATTTTGATTCTGCCTGATTTTGCTAAACCATTTCAAGTAAAATGTGATGCCAGTGGAGAAGCCATTGGAGCTGTGTTGAGTCAGGATGATAGGCCTGTGGCATATTTCATTGAAAAGTTAAATGACACCAGGAGAAAGTATTCCTCTTATGAGAAGGAATTCTATGCAATCGTTCAGGCACTAAAGAAGTGGAGACATTATTTGATGTCCAGGGAATTTGTATTATATTCTGACAATCATGCTTTGCAGTATATTGTACAGCAACCCAAGTTGAAACATAAGCATGCTAAATGGGTTGAGTATCTCCAAATTTTTAATTTTGTTTTGAAACATATAAGTGGCCAAGCCAATAAAGTAGCTGATGCTTTGAGTAGGAGACACATGCTTGTTCAAGGAACTAATTTTGAAGTTGCAGGATTTGATTTTCTCAAAGAATTGTATAAAACAGATCCAGATTTTAAAGAAGCATTTGAAGCATGTAGTAACCCTGTTCTAACAGATAGAAGTCAGTGGCTGGATTATTTCCTGCAGGAGGACTTTTTATTCAGAAGAAGCCAACTATGTGTACCAAAATGTTCCATGAGAGAAAATTTGATCAAAGAAAAGCATAGTGGTGGACTTGCTGGACACTTTGGTACTGATAAGACTTATGAGCAGCTGAGTCACTTTTATTTCTGGCCCAAGATGAGAGCAAAAGTGGACAAGTTTGTGAAGAATTGCAAGATTTGTCAATATGCCAAAGGAAGGAGCCAGAACGCAGGATTGTACACTCCCTTGCCTATTCCAGACAGGCCTTGGGAGATGGTGAGTATAGATTTTGTTCTAGGATTTCCCAAGACTCATAGAGGGAATGATGTAGTCTTTGTTGTGGTGGATAGATTCTCCAAAATGGCACATTTTATTCCATGTTATAAAACTAGTGATGCCACCCATGTTGCTAACTTGTTTTTCAAAGAAGTTGTTAGATTGCATGGGTTGCCCAGGAGTATTGTTTCAGACAGAGACACCAGATTTGTGGGTCACTTTTGGAGGACAGTGTGGAAGAAACTTGGTACCAAACTGAGTTTCAGCTCATCTTATCATCCTCAGACTAATGGACAAACTGAGGTAGTGAATAGGAGTCTGGGAAATTTGTTGAGAAGTCTTGCAGGAGAGCATCCCAAGCAGTGGGATCATATTTTTCCCCAGGCAGAATATGCATATAATGATTCACCAAACAGAAGCACAGGGCAGAGTCCATTTCATATTGTTTATGGAATGCACCCCAGAGGAATATCAGAGTTAAGAAATCTAGGAAGAGTAGAGCTAAGGAGTGTAGATGGTGAGGAATTTGCTTCAGAGATCCAGGCCATACATGAACAAGTGAAATAGAAATTACAAGGCAGCAGCATCAAATATAAAAACGGAGCAGAATTAAGTAGAAGAGAAGTTCATTTTGAAGTAGGAGATCAGGTTTTGGCACACTTGAGAAAGGAGAGTTTCCCAAGGAAGCAGTACAACAAGTTGAAGTTCAAAAAGATTGGGCCATGAAAGATACTTAGGAAGTTTTCTACAAATGCTTATGAGATTGAATTGCCACCTAATGTTGGAATATCTCACATTTTTAATGTTGCAGATTTGTACAAGTATGAAGATGATGGTGCAGAAGAAAGATCAACAGACAAGGGACAGATTGAGTGGAAAGAGCAGCTACCTCCAGCACAGCCATTGCAACCAGAGAAGATATTGGACAAGAGAGTGTTCAGAAGGACCAGAGGACAAGAGTACTTCCAGTACTTGATAAAATGGAAGGATAAGCTAGAGGAGGATGCCACTTGGATGACTGAAGGAATGTTGCAGAAGATAGGCAGATCAGTGGAGGAGATCATGGACAGGAGCCCATGAAGAAGATTGCCCTCGGGAGTCTGATGCAGGGGCATTGGACACTAGCCAGCAATGTAGGAATTTTTTCCACATGTTGTGGTCAGGAGGGTTCGAGAACAGTTGAATTGTAGCAGCTAGGTGTCAATACCCAGCTGATTGTTTCATTTAGAGTAGCTAGAGAGGTAGAATTTGAATAGCTTTAGATTAAAGCCATCTGTCTTATTTAGTTTTCAAATAATTGTAATGAGGCTCTTGAATTTCCATAAAAGTCCTCGCAGAGGAACCGAAAGGACATATGTTTATGTATATAAATGAATTCCCTCGGATGAATTGAAGAAGAGGAGAGGAAGAGATTCCTGCAATAAAATCTGTGTATGAGAAATTTATTCATGTCGAATGAATTTCAATTTCTGTCAATTATATATTGTCTTGGAATGATAATAGTCAGAAAATTCGTTTGATTGCGAAGTGATTGTGTATTGGAAATTCTGTTCTCTGTCTTGAATACCCGTAATTTGTTGGATAACCTTGTGAAGTTAACCCCAACTCCAGACGAGGCCTGAATAGTGAATACTAGCGGTAGAACTCTGTTTATGGTAGTGGAATTCCCGCGGAAATAAAGAATTACGGTTGTTTGCGATAATTGAATTCCCCAACCGGAGGTAGCAGACGTAATTTAATGAAGAGGAGGATCGTACAACTGGCGTGAACCATAGTTAAACACTATAACGAAACCACAAGTGGTTTTGGAAGGTGGATTTCCCCATTCCGCACCGCTTTCGCAGCCTAGGTGGTATTCTCTGAATTGGAGCGATTCCAGATAGGAATCGACACGTGGCAAGGGACCCATTCCAAAACCGCCAGTTAACTTGTGTCTTCGCGAGTTAAACCTCGTATCAGGGCGGCGAGCGAAATCAAAGAAAATCGTTGATCCAGGAGAGGGCCATCGGATGGTGCCTGTGTACCGAAGATGTGCGAAGTCTAACGAAATAGCCAGAGGATTAGTTAAGGTACGTCACGGCGTTTGATTGGTTGTTGATTATGTTATGTGGGCCCGGTCCAAAAGTTTATTATAAAGTTTGGTTCCAAGCATGGTGTATAAATATAAATCTAAAGATTTAATTATTATAAAGTGTCAGGATTTTATATAAGGCGCGCGGAATATACATTTAACGTGTGAAGTTATAAACCTTGGTTATAAATTTTGGGCATATCTATACATACCAGTGGGAAATTATAATATAACATTCGGTAGTTGTGAATACATTTATTTTTCAATTTCTTTGAAATTGATAAATAAATATAAAGGAAGATAAAAAGAGACACGTGGGCAATTCAAGGGGAAAAGCTGACAGAGCCACAAAGCTGTTGACCATCCCTCCATTGGGCGCTGACCTTTGCTTTGCTGCGTCAAAATGTAATATCAAATCCTGCAAAAAAAGTGTGAAGGTCACCAAAAAATACTCTAGCAGCAAACAAATACTTCTCCAAATGGTCTCTACTCTGGCAACTTCAATTTTGATCTATTCTAAATCATGCTTTAGATATGCTCACTATTTAGTCATTTGCACTCATAGACTGAAGCATCTAAGCTCTCCAATAGGTATGAAGCATAAACTGCCTTCTTTGAAACCATCTCACTCACTCGTTATGATCATGAACGAAGAAATTGAGCTCGGAAATAGGATTAACAGTGCACAAATTGGACCAAATCAATCCATTAACACCTCAACTTGTGTGCTAAATGTATTCACATCATGAAATTACCTTTACAAACCATTTGCGACATTTTCCACTAATTCTAGAAGCTAATAGGAACTTCTTTGATAATTAACTTTTGAAATATGCGAGGAATGTAGAGAAAATCCCATGAAATTCCTCAGTCATATGCTTGACACTGGTTGAAATCGATCAGAAAGTGCAACTACTCTTACATGCCTCTCTCCATGTAACTAGGACTTTTTAGTCACTCTTATGAGCATGTAAGGGAGCAACTGGGGCAGAGGATGGATGAAAGCATTAAGATTGATGCAAAAAATATAATGATTCAATCTAGATCATTATCTCCATCCCTCACATCATCAAGCTCTTTAATTTAGTAGTTAAGTACAAAGTCCTTAAACCTTACATACAAATCCTAATTGTATATTTTTTTTAACGTGGGGATAAAAATCAATCCTTTTAATTATATGATCATTATAATTATCCCTATTTTTTCCATGTTATAAAGAATATCAACATATGCATAGAAATCCATGGAAAATTGGCTAAAGGCCAAGTTTTATTTGAGAGAAATAATTCAACTATGAACCACCTTGTTATGCTTAAATTTATTATGGAAAGGTGTCACAATAACAAAACCAATCTCTTAAGTTTTTTCATTGACCTCAAAAATTAATTTGACATGGTACCTATGACTAACCTTTGGAATAGTATAAAGGAGGTAAAATTGTGTTTCAACTTGAGAGTTACTATAATGAGGATATACAATAATGTTCTTGCAAAGTTTAGGAACATTAAGGGTTGGTCAAAATAAATTAATTGTAATATATGAGTTAATTAAGCTTCTCCAATATCCCATACCCTTTTTGGCATATACATTGAAAAATTAAAGGATTCTTTGGAAGAAGTAGGTTGTTGGCCCAACTTTAGCTAGTATAGTTATCCTTATCCTTGTTTACTTGGTGATATTTTTCTTATCATGAGGATTCCCTATGATCTTGACAAGCAACTAAAAACTCAGAATTTTTTCTCTAGTATAGCTATGTTTGTGAACACTAACGAAATGAAGGTTATGATAACTAAATCAAAATAATAATGAGAAAAGGATAAATATAGGTTGGAAAGTTTATTATGAACTTGAAAACAATAGTAACTTAGTGGGCCTTTGTCTATAGTATAAGAAGAAATTCGTTTTTCAGACTCTCATCACATTCGTTATCTTATATATTTGTGATATTTGGGAGTGTAACATCTCTAACGAATATAGGATAGAGATAGGGAAAATATAAGTCTTTTATAACTTATAATCTTAAAATAAAAGGCAATATAACTTATCCTATCCTCCTCATAGGAGTGAGTCTTCCCCCATCAAGAGAATGGCTATGACTAGATACCTAATATATAATACCAAGGTAAACAACATGGAAGACAAGAGGATTCTTGATATTTCTTCAAGCTCTAGTCAAAACAAATTTTGGCTAAAATGAGATTGTCATAATGATGTTAAGCATTGGATAAACCATTAGGGTAAAAAGGAATAGGTCACTTTGAAAAATAAAGATAATATTAAGCATATTATTGCATCTAAATTCAAGGAGAAAATGTGGTGTGATAAGGAATTAGAGAATAAGTGAAAATTAAGATAACATAGTGAGGTAATGAACCCAAAATTTAGAAAATTAAAATTTTGCAAACTTTTAGCCCTTTCTTGAGAAAAAAATTTCATTTTGAGAACAATAAATGTGAAGTCGGGTTACACATTTAGCCCTTTTTTGAGAAAACAATTTCATTTTTTTTGGTTCTTCAACTTTCTACAAACTATAACAATTTTTCTATTTAGAATTTCATTTTGCGATAAAAATAAAAGTTGTCAGAAATTTTGTTAGCTTTCTATTACTTATTTTTTGGAATTTTTTAATGCACGTTTGATATGTCAACTTAACATTTCTTTAAGTGTGTGTTTTTTAACAATCAAAGGATTCATAAGAAGTCATGTTAATATGCAATGTTGTATTCTTTGAAAATTTGTGTTTTTGAGAAAACAAAATGTGTTACAACAATCTAGACAGAGGCTACTTCGGTTTCATCATATTTACAAAGCCAATGGATGCATATCATAATTACTAGAATTTTTTGAACAGGTCCAATATGAAAAAGCTGCATATTTTGAGTATGTTTTGCGACGCAAGAAATTTCTTAACATATAAGTTATAAACTAAAAATATAAAAGCTACACATTAGAGACAACAGACCAATGTAATGCCCCATAATTTTTTCAATTTTTTTTACAATGTATTTTGGGAGATACAGAATTTTGATTTCATTGAATCACAATGACCCTCAGAAATTGTTTGCACCCGTTTTATTACAAAATTAATTAAAATTAGTAAATATTTATGTAATTCCATAAAATTTATATTTCCTGAAAGTAGATTCAATTATGAAAATGCTTGTCTTGGTTTCGACAGTTAATTCAGAATGTTTCATGGAGTTTAATCAGTCCAAAGTTGTAGAAACATATTCAGAGCTTGGATCTGCGTAACTGGTGACGCGTTAGTTCGGACGAACTTTGAAGAAACGTTCGGCCGAACTATTTTTTTCGCAAATGGGCCATTAAGTCTCACGCCTTAATAGTTTGGCTGAACTTTTTTTTCAAATTTCAGCTGAACTTCTACCTTATTTTCCGTCGACCAGAAAATTCATTCATAATTTTCGCACATTTCGCACATTTCGTCTGATTTTACAAAGGTATTGGTTTGGGTTTAAAGACTTTTCTTGTAGATTTGGGTTTAAGGACATTTCTTGGAGGCAGTTTGATTTTGCAAAGAATTGTTTTGGGTTTAAGGACTTTTCTTGGAAGACATTTCTTGGAGGCGGTCTCATTTTGCAAAGAATTGTTTTGGGTTTAAGGAATTTTCTTGGACGTACATTCAAAGGACATTTCTTGGAGGTATGTGATACATTTTTTTGAATTTTTTTTGTTCTTCATTTTTTTTGAAAGTATAGATTTGGGCTTAATTTTGAATTCTTGGAGGCGGTCTAATTTTGCAAAGAATTGTTTTGGGTTTAAAGACTTTTCTTGGAGGTCATTTCTTGGAGGCAGTCTGATTTTGCAAAGAATTATTTTGGGTTTAAGGAATTTTCTTGGACGTACATTCAAAGGAAATTTCTTTGAGGTATGTAATGCATTTTTTTGGATATTTTTTGTGCTTCGTTTTTTTGAAAGTATGGATTTGGGATTAATTTTGAAAAGATATTTTCTGGAAGTATTTTTTAAAGCGACGCTTTTTTTAAGTTGGAGGCATTTTTTGAAGTGACATTTTTTTAGAGTACGTGTTTTGAGTCGAATTAAATCTTTTGAGCTTCATTTCATTTTTACAAGACATTTTTTTCTCGGATTTTTTAAAGTAAGTGTTTTGGATTGGAGTATGTATTTTTTGTAAAATTTTTAAAATGAGTTTTTTTAAATTAAATATTTTGTGATGCTTCTTCTAATTGAGTAATTTTCTAAATTTTTAAAGGAAATTTTTTGAACTTCATACTCTATTATCATGGGAAATCGAAGGAATTGTGCGAGAAAATATGATTGAAAGAGAGACCCTGAGGAACGTAGAGAAGAGACGAGACAACCTCGAAAAAGAAAGATAGAAGCACTCTCAAATGTTGAAGGGGAAAATCAACCTCAACTAGAAATTGAAGCAGGTATATAAATATAAATATTATGATCTATTGATATATTTAAAATTTTCCTAGTGTAATGTGAAGCTTAATTTTTATTTGATGAAATAATTTGAAAATATTTTGCAATGTAAACAGAGAGAGATATTCCTCAAAACATTGACGATGAGATACAAAATTTTTAAAGAGAAAGTGAAAGAGATATTGAACCAATGATTGAATCTGGTGAAAATATTGAAAGAAATTCAAGTGAAGAAATTGAATCACAAGGTGTATATATATATATATATATATATATTGAACACATGCAAGTATTATTTAAATTATACATATATTTATTAATTTAGTTATTTATTGAATATGTAAACTTATTATGTACTATTGATTCGAATAGGTACAGATGAAATCAGTGTCAGTGATGAGATGTTAGAAAATGTTGACACTCACACATATATGGAGATAAAAACCTGACCATTATATACGATATCGTGTTAAACGCATTTTTGAAATGTATTTCATAAAGGAGCAGGTGACAGTTCAAGCTAAAATGTTGAAAGGTCTCCTATCATTAAGGAAATTAAAAGAAGGTATGACACTACTGGTTATTCGAAAATCAACCAAAGATAAAAAAAAATGAAGGAAAATGTGATAGAAAATATAAGTAGTGCTATAAATTCAATTAGGAGATCTATATAGAAAAATGTTTCAATTGTACGTAGAGGAATACATATGGCAGTGGTTTCATCAAGTACTAAAGAGAATCGTTTGGTAACATCTATGGCATAAGCATTAGGAATGTTGCGAAAAACTTTGCATAAACATCGGAAATTTCGGCTACAAATAGATGTAAATGATGAACTCGCTTGTTGGAGAGCTATTTGTAGGCAACCATACAAAGATAGACTTGGAGAAAATGTTTAAAAAATAATATATGAATATTGGAAGAACAATTCACGTGCTTCACCAACTGCAAAGCATGTGATGCGAAGAAGAATAACACGAAATCAGTACGAAGAACATGAAAAATATTTCTTGGAAACCACTCAGATAGAGTTATTCAACAAGTTCAAAGAATAGAATCATGAAATTCATGTTTCAATCAGTGCTTTTGTTCAACAAAAACCATGGTATGTAAAACCTATCACTGTACGCGACACTTGTTGTTGCCATTATCATGTGGAATTTGAGTTATATTATGACACATTCCTTGATTTTGGTAGAACATTATGGAAGGATTCACCTCCTCCTTCCACTATTCATGATTTCATATCTCAAATTCTATGTGAAAGAGAAAGCGATGAACTATTTTACAAAAAGAGATGTGTTGGTGGTAAAAAATGCGATGATTGTGGAAATTTGACTAAATTTCAAAACAAATATCATATTGATATAAATGATCAATCATTGTCCAACATGAAAGTGAAATGGAAGAGATATGAATATATCCATACATCGATTCAAGGTGCAAATAGTGTTAAAAGAATTGAATTACGAGAAGACGAAGTTTTTCTGATAGACTTTTTGAGAAAGTTTGAGGCAGAAATTTACAAATACACCAAGCATTTCCATAGAGATCGATGGAAAGACTTGCAATTCAAAAAATCTCGTGAATTTTTTCCACCAGGGACCATTTTTCGAGTGATTGATTTTGCAAAAAAACTACACTTTTTTTCCACAAAAATAAATTCAGAGTGAATAATATCATTTTGACCAAGTATCCATGCTCATCCATATTCTATATAGACATGCTGAACAAAGCGTCGATCATGTAGAAAGCACGAGTGAAAATCGACATATCATTAAAGAATATTACTTTTATATCAGTGACGATCGTACACATGATACATATTTTTTACAACATTGTTTTGGAAAAATTTATGATTCCTTGAAAAATCGTGGAATAACATTCAATGAAAATTGGATATGGTCAGACAGATGCGCAGGTCAATTCAAATCTTCATGACCATTCTTTTGGTTGTGTTGTCTTCATAATAAAACATGCATTAAACATTGTTGGAATTTATTTGAGACTGGCCATGGAAAAGGAGAACATGACAGTGCAGGGGCATGCATAAAACGAGCACTTCAAAGATATCAAATGAACCCCTCTGCAAGCCGACTTGTGGATGCGAAAAAAGTTATTCAATGGTGCATCGTTGCTCTAAGCCATGAGACTAACCCATCAAGGGAAGTGCGAAGGTACATTAAATTTAATTTTTATTGGAAATCTAATTTTATCGTGCAATGATTATCTTTGATTTTATTTTGATATCATATTTACATTCTTCTTTGAATTTTCCATATAAAGGTTTTTCTGGCATATTAGGATCGAAGACATAGATAGATCAATTGGAAATGGCGTTGAAACAATAAAAGGGACTCGAAAATTGCATTCAATTAAAACAAAGTCGTCTAGAAATGTGTTTGCATTGGATAAAAGAAAATATTCTTGTTTTTGTGATGTTTTCATAGACAACACAAATTCCAATGACGTTTGTGAAAACAATATGTATGTAAACGATTGGAAACATACAGAGCTAAATACAAAGGGAAAAATGTCTGTTGCACTATTTGAAGAAATGCAATCAGAGGAAACTATCGAGTTTCTGATCCTGTTAGAGAAGGTAACATTTGAATTTATTTCTAATGATTTAGAGATTTAGAAATAAATTTAAATATATATAATTTTGTTAAGTTTGTTTTATTGTGCAGGAGGTGTTTTTGCTGTAATTGCACCTATTGACAACGATGAAAATGTGAAGTATTATTTGATGCGTTGCACTAAACGAAAAATGAAATTATTAGAAAACTATAATGATCGCGGATTTCAACATGAAAGAGGATCTATTATACTGAAAGGTTATTTTTTCAGAAAAACTAATCAAAGTGGGGATTTTGTTTACTTTGAAGACTATGAACCTGATTTCATAAGTTGTCAATATAGTCACTTGGTGTTTGCAGCACGCATACAGTTGATAGAGGTTCAATCAAAGAAAAAAACGAAAATTAAGAAATGGAAAATGTCAAAATCCGATCATCAACGGATTATTGAAGATGGCATTCCATTGGAATTTTTTTGATTGAATTGCCCAACAATTTATTCTCTTTGGATTAAATATGTTTTAGAACTTCTAGTACTCAACTAAAAATTGTGCTACTTATGTTATTTGTGCAAGTGTTTGCACATGTACAAATTGTTTTGGTACATGCACGTGCTCTAGTATCAACTGAAAGTAGTTTTTATATACATGTGCATTGATTAAAAATGTTACATGTATTGGATATATATATATATATATATATGTTCTAGAATGAAATTAATTGTTCAAGTAGTTTTACTATGTGCATTGATGAAAAATGATTCACGTACTCAATATATATGTTCTATTATGCAATTAACTGGAACTAGTTTTTCTATGTGCATTGATGAAAAATGTTGCACGTACTGGATACATACACGAACTGAATACATGTCCAGTTTTTAGATCAAAATATTTAACATTATATCAAAAAATTTAACATTTAACATTAAATCAAAATTAAAGGGATTTACATATAACTACTTCTTTACTCTTTTTGATCAAATCAAAACAATACTTCACATGGGAGTCTTCCATAGGCCAAATGTAGATTAAAACCATCAAAAAAACAGAAAAGGGGCTGCCCATAACCGGGAAACCAGCCCAGAAGATGCTGCCCAATATCAGGAAACCAACAGACGTAGAGTGTTCAGAAGAATAGTGATTGCAAAACATGACAAAAGTTCAAAAAAGCTAAAGAGGACCTGACATCAGGCTAGCTATCGATGTGTTTAGGAGAATTTTCCTCCATAATTGGAAAACTGTAGTCCTCCAGATCATCATCTACTCCCTTGGAGTGCTGGTAGGAGCTCTCCGAAGCAGAAGAGGAGCCAGAGTCGTCTTTGAGATTTTTCTCCACACAGGCCGAGATGTCGTTGCTTGCACCATCGTTGTTGGAGCTCGTTGAGCCGGATTTGACTGGAAGAGCTACCGACTTCCTGGTGTCTTGGGGCTGATGGGTTGGGATGGTGGACTTTCTCCGCCGCTTCCTGGAACCAGAGGCACCTTCATCTTGCCGCTCCTCCTAAAAAAAGACAGAAATGGTCGCCGTAATTCAAGGTCTGACCATAGCGCCGGTGAAGTGAAATTGTGCGACACTGCTTGCCAGAGGAGGGTGGTTGCCTGTGTCATGGATTGAAAGAGGCGGGTGAGAGCCATCACTCCTGCCCCCTCCACCCCTACCCCCACCTCCCCTTCTGCAACGCATCCGATTTCTACGCATGGGAGTCTTTCATAGGCCAAATGTAGATTGAAACCATCCAAAACTTAGATCAAAACATTTAACATTATATTAAAACATTTAAAACATTTAACATTAAATCAAAATTAAAGGGATTTACATTAAGTGTAGATTAAAATTGTATCCAAAACTTAGTTTTAAAAACTTTTTGATTATATCACAACATTACTTCACATGATTAATGTACTTCAAACATCCAAAACTTGGGTTTTAAAAAGTTTTTGATTATATCACAACATTACTTGACATGCCATCCAATTGTAGTTCAACTATCCAATAAAAACATTTAATATTATATCACATGTGCCAAATGTAGATTGAAATCATCCAAAACTTAAGTTTTAAACATGCCATGCCAATTGTAGTTCTTGACTATCCAATAAAAACATTAAACATTTAACATTAAATATCACATGCCAAATGTAGATTGAAACCATCCAAAACTTGAGTTTTAAAAACTTTTTGATTATATCATTCATACATAACATTACTTCACATGCCATGCCAATTATAGTTCAAATATCCAATAAAAACATTTAACATTATATCACATGCCAAATGTAGATTGAAACCATCCAAAACTTAACTTTTAATTTAACAAAAATTTATACATCACAACATTACTTCACATGCCAAATGTACTTCAAGCATCAAAAACTTAAATTTTAAAAACAAAAGAAATTATAACACATCATTACATAACATGCCAAATGTGGTTCAGAAGAAAAACAAAACTTAAATTTTAAGAACAAAACAAATTATAACACATCATTACATAATATTCCATATGTAGTTCAAAAGCAAAACATTAATTTATAGGTGACAACATTACTAGTAGTTCAATTATCCAAAACTTAAAAGTTTTAAAAACCAAAAAAATTATATAATAACATTACTTCACATTCACATGCCAAAAGTACTAAAACCATCCAAAACTTAACTTTTTGGAACAAAACAAATTATATTAACACTGTAATAAAATATGTCCAAAAATTGTAGATCTCACAAGTATCAAACTGTATCAAGTTATATATATATATATATATATATATATATATATATATGACAGTGCATCTAGATAATATATAAAAAAGAAAATTTAAGACTATCTAAATCTTGAAATCAAATCTACAAATCATGTCCATCAAATAGAGATGGATCTAGCATATTTCCTATGAGGGTCTCAATCTGTGCACTATCATGTGAAGCATGGGAAACATACATACACAATACACATGTACTTGAACATTAAAATTTGATGTTTTAAAAATGAGTGAGAATATATATAGAACTTCATGTAAAAATAAAAAAATAAAAAAAAAATCATGCAATACCTAATGAGGTTCCCTCTCCATTTGATAACCTGCAACAAGTTCTGCCCCCATGGGAACATCTGCAACAGTAAACTGTACAATATACATGTACAATTATATATATATATATTAAAAAATTTCAAATGAAAATGCACGTGTACATATATAAACTTATTTTCAATAATATTAAAAAAAAAGTTAGACAACTTGTTCAAATGGTTGAAATGGTGTGGATGTTCCTATCTCCGTCGCTAGAGTCTGTGGATTAATGAAATATTCTATAGGAACCTAAAATTCAAAATTTTAAAAGTATAAAATAACTCAAGATCAAGATCTCAATTTATTAAATAAACAACAATTTATAAATTATAACTAAATTAAAAAAAACACACACACACACAAACATATAGTTAAAAGCGAAAAATTGAATACTTCTGCAGGTGAATTTGGGACATCTCCTAAGAGAGGCTCCAAATGAAAATCTCCAAGAACCTAAAATTCAAAAAATTTAAAATAACTCAAGATATAGATATATATATCTCAATTTTTAATGGAACTTTTTGAGGTGGAATATATATATATAACTTAAACATAAATTTTAAAAGTGAAAAATTGTCCATACTTGTTGTGGATGTGGCACATCTCCTAAGGAAGTAGAAGGTACATCTCCCAAGGAAGAATAAGGTACCACCATCCCAAAAACATCGGACGGAATCGAAATCTGTTAAAACATTTTATCATTATATATACATACATGTACATGTGTGCACAATTATTTATTTTAAAAATATCACTTAAAAAACACTAACATTTGCCAACATATCTTGATGGTGAGACCCATTTGCATTGTTTGAACCAGAGGTCCCAAATGTGATATTAACATTTTCGTCACTCATCATGCGTGACAACTGCAAATGGTGTTTTAACATATAATGATACATTTTTGTTAGATTAATGTACATACAAATAAATGTATACATGTACATACACATGTATTTATTACAAATTGTACACATGTATACATGTTAAAATAATTGAACCCTAAGGTCATTAACACATATCGTTCTCGTGCCCTCTTCCTCATGAAGAATTAGGTCTTGAAAACCATTGCGAAAATCCTTTGCATATATTCGAAGATCTTCAACATTCATGTTGTCAATCTTTTCATCTGTACAATACACAAAATTGGCACGTGTATTTTCACGTGCTCTTTTTTGATCTAGACAAACATCGACTCCACCCAATCTGCTGTAAACATTGTCGATCATGACATCCCTTGCTTCTCCACTTATTTGAGAAGTCACATCCATCTCTGACTGCAGAGTTTTGACCCAAAAACGTCGACTCACCAATGGCGGCTCAGGGCGAGGCAACTCCACATCTCACTTAGTGCCCTTACAGTCATACAATCGACCTTTCCCCGAACCAAAAAATTCTGACGGAAGTTCATTGTAGCTGGGTTTCATATTAAAAAAAAACTCTGCGTAAAAAAATTGTGCAAAATAAACGAGAACCTCGTCGTTCCATGGGAGCCTTCCATAGGCCGCAAGGTGCCTATCATACAAATAGTGAGCTATATTTGGGTGCTTGAAATATTTCACCTTCAACATTTTTCTTTTTGGCCTTCCTTGAAATTAAACATTGACTTCGCCATATCTTTTGTAACTCTTTGTTTTACATCCTCCCATTTATCGGGACCCATTACTGTTTCCTTTCTCTTTCTCATCACTTCTACAAATGTATCAGTCGTTGGCCCAAGATTTTTGTACACATTTACAATTTCGCCCAATGAATGTGTAACTATTTCGAGGCTTTTTCGACTCTCAGCAGATAGAGTTAAAGCCACGAGATCTCTCTGCAATTTTGCATGAATTTTTTGACACCTTTGTAAGGTGCATTGCGCCATGTTTGTTTCCCATGGTATATCAGAAATGTCGGCCGGATAAGTTGTGGTGGGTAGACAATATTCTTCTTGAATGTAGTGTTCTACCTTGCATCTATTTTAACCAATATTTGGAACATTTTCAGCCTCTACATCAATATATATATAATTTTGTATATTAGAAAAAACACATGTAAACAAATTTGTACAAATTCAATGAAAAAAATATTGAAATTGATGGCAACCTCGACGTGGTTGGTTAGCATCTTCTCCACCCTGAAACTGTTCAGACCCAAAACGACCCTGCTAAGAACCAGCACCACAAGTCGTTGATTGGCCTCTGGCAGAATAAATATCACCACCTTCACGCAACTTGCTACCACTCATTGATGGCCCTCTAAGGGGATTTGAACCACCACCAACCTCTCGAGACGAGAGAGAAGCTTCATAAAAAAATACGAATTTATAATCAATTGAAAAATGCATTCATGTGTACATATAAATACATGTACATATTCATTGATTAAATTGCGTGAACCATACCACGACTGAGTGAACCATGGGCATGCTCCATGGATGGGGTAGAGACCCTTCTCCTCTTAGCTCCTAAAAAATAAAAAATGAAACTTATTAACAACTAATTTAACTCACAAAGTTAATAAAAAATCAATTCCATATGTACACACATGTATGGAGATTAAGATTATATTTAAATACCATGAACATCCCCCGATCCTTGATCCTCAATATGGGATTCTGTTGATCTTCATCGTTCATCCTCCATGATATATATATATCTATTGGTGGACATTAGCACAAAATAAATTTCATAAAATTAATGTAATTTAGTGTACACAAATTATGTAGAACACAACTTTCAAAGCACTAATTGATGTGTGAAACTCAATTTAAGAAAAAAAAAAATTATAAAAATGATAAGTTCACCAAATTGCGCTTTACATGGTGGGAGCACACTTGGTATAAAATTGAAAAAACACATAGTTATTAAAAAAGAAGTGAAACTGCATTTAAACAAACTCCATTTAAACAAAAATTTGTTGAAGTCCCCGCATTTTAATTTTATAAAAATGTGAAGTTCACCACTTGTTGCAAATGTGAAGTTCACCAAGTTGCGCTTTACATGGTGTGATGGGAGCACACTTTGTATATAATTGAAAAAAGCACATGGACATTAAAAAGTACACATTTATAAGTACACGACACACACATATCCAAGATATGTTACAATGTCCATCAAAATTTTTTGAAGGAGAGCGTCTCAACACTAATTCATCTTTGAAAGATGAATCTTGAATTTTTGAAGAAGAGCATCTCAAAACCAATTCATCTTTGAGAGATGAGTCTTGCATTGGCATTGCTCTGTATAATTCTAATTCATCTTTGATAGATGAATCCTGAATTGGCATTGCCCTATGCAATAGATCAGCAGACATCTTATTCACATTTGTACAATGCCTTATACTAAAAAATTGAAATTGGCTAACAATATTGTTTTCTATTCCATGCAGTTCTTTTAGTCTCTCCTTCTTAACTTGGCACACGCCATTCATCTGGTTGCACAGAAGTTCAAAATTGGTGAAAACTACAATTTCGTTTGATCCATACTCCATCGATGTTCCCAAGCCTTCTATCAATCCAATATAATATGCCTCGTTGTTTGTTGTTCTTCCCGGTATATTCATTTTCCTTTGGATGACTTTGCTAGTCACAATATTGGAAATCACATATGTAATCACTGATTTCCTTGGATTGGGATAGAAAGAAAATTCTAAGCATAATTTCCATTTTTCAACCATATTTAATGGTTTTCTTATCCCTGAAAAAAAACAAATTCAATAAAAAATATATATGACATGGGAGAAATGACACAAGATCATGAGGTAAATGACGTGTTCATGGTTTATCTTAAAGTTTGACTTAAAAAGTTTATGGTCTAGAATTCACATCTAAAATTAATGGGAGGAAGCCTTTAGTTTGTGGGAGAAATGACAGATGTACACAGTTTACCTTAAAGTGGTTGTGTTTTATGGATATTAAAATGAAGAACTTATATTTAGATCAATTCCAGAGATTGACTGTAGGGGCATTTACTAGATATGCCACCTTTCATAAAAGATTAGATCCAGAGGCTACTTGGCCCTTTACAGACTCCGCCTATAGAACTTGTAGAAGTTAAGGAATTTAGATTGAAAAATTTACTAGTATAAATTTACATTGACAACATATAGAGATTCAACTAGGCTTGTGAAAAGTACAAGTCGACAATGTATAATTCTACTTAGAAGAGTCTTTGGTTTAATGGTTAAGCAAGAAAGAGTCATTAATTTCTCTATCTAGAGTATAAGTGGAATACATAGTAGTTACTTCTTTTTTAGTGTTTTGGATGAAATGGGCTCTACAAGATATTAAGGTAAATATATATATATATATTAAGTGTTTCAATAGAAGTGTAATAATAATTTCAAAAATAAAATATTCTACTTCCTTCAATCACTATTTACATATCATCATAAAGTACCACTTCCTCACACAACTAGTTTTGAGAAAATAGTGAATATGGAATACATACCCACAAATCCTCTTGTTAGAGAAGAATTTGAATATGTGAGAAACAAATTAGGAATAGTTATTGTAAATTGTCTTGTTAGATAACCATTTGAACATGTGAGAAACAATTTAGGGATAGTTCTTGTAAATTATTGTCACTTATTTGACTTGAAACGAAGAGCCTATGAAAATGAGTGCAATATCTATGTGGGAGAGTACACAATATCTAAGGGGGAGAATACAATATATTTGACTTCAAAGGAAGAGCCTATGAAATTGAGTGCAATATCTATGTGGGAGAGTACACAATATTTAAGGGGGAGCATAGATATAAGGAAGGAATAAAAAGAGTAACAAAAAGCATATGATTGTGTCAATAATTTGAAGTAGTCAAGAAAGATAACAAAGGACCATCAAAATTGAGTGCAATATCTATATGATTGTGTCAATAATTTGATAATTTGAAGTAGTCAAGAAAGATAACAAAGGACCATCAAAATTGAGTGCAATATCTATGTGGGAGAGTACACAATATATAAGGGGTAGAATACAATAAAAGGAAAGAATAAAAAGAGTAACAAGAAGCATATGATTGTGTCAATAATTTGAAGTAGTCAAGAAAGATAACAAAGGACCATCATCAAATTCAAATTGAAAGATCAAGTAGTCCTCTTCATGAAGAAGAAGCGTTAACTAGGTTCATCATTTAAAGGGTTCATTTTTTAATGAAAAAATTTATGAAAAAAAATAAGTACATACATGTACATATATAATTTATATAAACATGTAAATAAATATTCTCAAATGTACACGGTAGTATTATAAATCTTCAATATCTAATTAATAGATATTGAAGATGAGTCTAGCTCATTCTTTATTGGCATTATCATAACATTCTCAAAAGCTCCTCCTGAATCTAAAAATGACTATGGAATGAATCCTAAAACTGAATATGGAATGAATCATTGTACATTATTATAAAACTTGTATTTAAATGACATTTTATCTATGAATAATATGTAATATATGAATATGGAATGAATCATTGTATGATCCAATTTTAGATTATTAAAATTGTATCGAAATTACTCAAATAACTAAGATGGTCATTTGGAATTTGGTAATTATCGATTATGTAATAATTCAGGTATTGATAAATATGGTCATCAATTTGTGAGTTCAAATGTTCGACATCGATTGACATTGACTTTAGTTTCGACACCAACAAATATGTTTCAAAAGTGCCAATCAAGACATCTTCAAGTCGACCTGCGACAAAAACAACAAATTTTGTTAAAGACTTATGTAATAAAACTTGTCCTAACTCTTAACTATAAAGGTCGAAAATGTTTGTAGTCCGCTTTGTAAACCTTATTGGATAAACAAAATCCTAAGGTGAAAAGGACTAAGTTTAAGTCTTAAGTCCTAGATCTAAACATCAATTAAAGTCCTAAGTCCCAGCATTAAGATTTGTTAGGTGTAAAAGGACTATGTCAAAATGCTAACGAAAAACCTATGTTGTAAAGTCCTATTCCTAAGTTTCATAAAATTATGGTCTTAAAATCCCTAGCACAACATTCAAACCATATTATAAAAACCTATGCCCTAAAACTAATATTAAAGTTTTGGATGATATGGTTTTAAAAACATTGTAATAAAACCATAGTGCAAAGGGTTTGGATGTCGGGTTAAAACCTATGGCATAAGAGATGTATGTTCCATGTGACAGGTGTAAAGATCACAACACTGTTAGCTCCTGACCGCGTCGGAAATGTTACAACATGTGAACAGTTGTAAACCATAGGCGAAAGATGTTTTGGGGTAACATCGTGCAGAAACCACATCGGGATTGTGATATGTGACATTGGTGCAGAACCACCAGTTGTTAAAATGAAACCGCATTAGAGTTGTGGATGATAGTTGTCAGAACATGACCGCCAGAGCAAAGACCGTCGCGCCTGCTGCCTGATCACATGCCACAGGCTTCTCCTCCTCCTAGTTAGATAAATCTGCGACTAAAAATTTAATATATGGTTCAAATATGGGTTTTCGAAATTATTACAGTGCTAAGGTTTGGGGATTAATCCCTAGGTGTATGTGTAAGATAGGGATTCGATCCCTTATCATAAATGATTTCTCAACCAATTCAGATTTGGCTTTGAAGCATTCGAGATCCAGCCATCAAGTCATGAAATTTTTTATCATGAAGCCTAAATTGGTTTGTAAATGGATATGCTATTATCCAATCATTAAAAAACAAATCCCTTATAATCTAAGCGGAACCAAGGAAGGCTTGAATATTTAGGATTCGGATGAATCAAAGATTAAGGAGGAAATAAAAATCTTTAAAATTTGTCTTTGTTATAAAAAGACTCGAATATTTCACTTTGAGAAAGGAGAGACCTCAAGAGAGGAAAGTACATTCGAAGTTAATGATTAAGAAGACTTGTAGAGAATTTGTGCAAGTTCACAAATGGTGAAATCCGTTGTTCATTGTGAATGTTTTTGAATATTTTCAGGAAGCAACTTCAAAGGTCGGAAGAAAATTCAGTTCATCTACAAGCATCCCATCATCAGGTCCTTTCGTTTCATAGTCAAGTTTGTGCACGTATGTTATCTCGTCCATTTCTTGGCCATTGTTGGGTCAAATTCAGAATGGAGACAGGCGTCGGAAAGCTAATTCAAGGAGCTTGAAGTCCACATTGTCCAGTAGTGCATGTGAGCACTGATCAACTGGAAAATCATCAATGTAACCAACTCTTACAACTTTCATAATAAGAATGGAAGCACAGATTGAAGTGGACCCAGAGACGTAGTCCAGGAGGGGCGAACTCTGTCACAAACTTCTTTGTCTTATGGTATTACTTATGTGATTGATGTGAAATTTGTTAAATTTAAACCTTCATATATTTACACTTAGAATCATTTCATGTCTAACAGTTAAATCACATAAACAAATAACTGTTTAGTAATATTTTCCATTCACATTATTGTACAAGAACTAGAAAAGATCTTGGTAATTTTCGCATTTTAAGAACCTGAGTGTTAATCTCTGTAAATTTCTATAGACAGAGTCTGTAAAGGGCTAGGTAGCCTTTGGATCTCATCCTTTATTTAAAGGTGACATATCCAGTAAATGCCTCTACAGTCAATCTCTGTATTAGAAATAAGTAACTTAGTTTCATTTTCAGATCAAGTGGTATCGAAGAAGCTAGTTCTTTGTAGGTACAAAATGGGCAAAAACTCACGACAGCATCTAAGGCTAAAAGAACTCGAAGAGTTCAATCAGCAGTATAGGCAGGAGAATTCCACATTGTGGAGGATGGTGCAAGCGCTAGAGAGCAACAAGCGAAGCTTACAATTTGAACTAGAAGATTTGAGGAGAAATAAAAGAGGAAGCAATCCTCTCATGAAAGATGTAGCTTCTAATGGAAAAAAGCCCATACTTTCTCTTCAACAAGAAGATAAAAGTAGTTCTTCTCTTTCTTCCTCGCCAAAGTCAGCAAGGGAGGCCATAGGCTCCTTTTCTAAATCTCAAGCAGAAGACGATGTTGATTTATTGATATCACCAGAAAGTGATTTAGAATCTGAAGAAGTTTCCAGTCAGAAACCAAGTGTGATCCCAGAAAGGAAAGGCTTATTGATTATGAAAGCTATGGGATACCGAGAAGGCGAAGGCTTGGGGAAAAATGGACAAGGAATACTTCTAACTATTAAGGTACAAGAGAGACCTAAGAATCTGGGTAGAGGATTTGATTTGATAAAATGTGACTATTGCGGGAAGCTTGGTCACATCGCTGACCGATGTTGGTCAAAACATCTAGAACTTTTACCAGAGAAGCTCCAGGAGAAGAAAGGTAAGAAACCTCAGTCCTCTAACAGTAATGATTCTGATAGTGATTTATTTTCTCAAAATTGGATAATTGAAACAGTCAAGAGGATCTATCCATGTACTTTTTGCAAGATTCCTTGGCATTGTGTGGAACAATGTTGGAAGCAAAAGGCTTACGACAAACAAATTGGAGCAACAAAAATTCAGCCTTTAGAGAATGATAAGGCACTGCAAGTAAATAAAAGTTCAGAATCAATTTCGTTTCAATCAGCAAGAAACTCTGGAAACTCATCAAGTACAAGGGATAAAGCTTGTCAAAACTACAAATTGTCAGGGCATGTCAAAGAAAATTGTCCAATACTCCCAAGTGAAACAACATCGACACTAGCAACCCAAGAAGTATCCAAGTCACTTGCTGGAGAACAATCCAATGCTGAATGGAATTGGGAAGATTTTATGCCTTATGCTTAAAATGTTTTTGTAAATATTATCTAGATCTAGAAAAGATGTAACTAGGTTCTAGAGTTGAATTTTTTTTCAAAAGTATCGTAATAAAAACTTTTGGAGAACCAAAAGTTCTTTTACTTGGGAGGTGTGATCCAATTTTAGATTATTAAAATTGTATTGAAATTACTCAAAAAACCAAGATGGTCATTTGGAATTTGGTAATTATCGATTATGTAATAATTCAGGTATTGATCAAGATAGTCATCAATTTGTGAGTTCAAATGTTCGACATCGATCGACATCAACTTCAGTTTCGACACCAACAAATATGTTTCAAAAGCACCAATCAAGACATCTTCAAGTCAACATGCGACAAAAACAACAATGTTTGTTAAAGACTTATGTAATAAAACTTGTCCTAAGTCTTAACTGTAAAGGTCGAAAATTTTTGTAGTCCGCTTTGTAAACCTTATTAGATAAAAAAATTCCTAAGGTGAAAAGGACTAAGTTTAAGTCTTAAGTCCTAGATCTAAACATCAATTAAAGTCCTAGGTCCTAGAATTAAGATTTGTTAGGTGTAAAAGGACTATGTCAAAATGCTAGCGAAAAACCTATGTTGTAAAGTCCTAAATTCCTAAGTTTCATAAACTTATGGTCTTAAAATCCCTAGCGCAACATTCAAAACATATTATAAAAACCTATGCCCTAAAACTTATATTAAAGTTTCAGATGATATGGTTTTAAAAAAATTGTAATAAAACCATAGTGCAAAGGGTTCAGATGTCGGCTTAAAACCTATGGCATAAGAGATGTATATTTCATGTGACAGGTGTAAAGATCACAGCAATGTTAGCTCCTGACCGCGTCAGAAATGTTACAACATGTGAACAGTTGTAAGCCACAGGTGGAAGATGTTTTGTGGTAACATCGCACAGAAACCATGTCAGGATTGTGATATGTGACATCGGTGCAGAACCGCCAGTTGTTAAACTAAAACCGCGTCAGATTTGTGGATGACAGTTGTCAGAACATGACCGCCGGAGCAAAGACCATCGCGCCTACCACCTGATCACATGCCACGGGCTTCTCCTCTACCCAGTTAGATAACTCTACAGCTAAAAATTTAATATATGGTTTGTTAGAGTCGGTCCTTACAGCCCTTCGTCAGAGATCATTTCGCTTTTTGCATATCATTCTTAGGTGTCTTGCTTGTTCCACTTCGTTGCATTTCGCTAGGAGCATGCCATTGACTGACGAGGGGGTTTGGTTGTCTTGTGTTTCCTCATGCTTGTACCTGCAGGGCTATTTAAAAATTCCTCAAAAATCACTGAAGTTCATCGTCATTTCATTCATGGTCATTAATGATTGTTTTCATTAAAAAGAGTCTTTAGTCCTAGAGTCTAGGGTTTTCAAGTCCTTTGCATATATGTCATAAAAGCCCGCAGGCCATGAGGTTGGTTCCAAAAAGTTTTCGTTTCATATCTTTATTATCAAAAGCATTTGAAGACATTTCTAGTCCAAAACTCTGTTTTGGAACTAGAAATTGTCTAATTTCATGTTTGTAATAATTGTATTTATTTCATTATAAGAAGCTTCAGTGCAAGCCTCTGATCTTTTCCAAAGCCAAGTGCTGCATCCCTGTAAAAGACAAACAAGTATTTTCAGTCCAAAACTCAGAAAGGCACTCAGAAAAGCCAAAAGAAAAACATTGTATTAAATGACCAAATGTCAAAATGCCAAACATTATGAAAGTGGGTTATCAAACAAATTTGAAATCAAATCTGATTTGATGAGATATTTTCTTCATATATAAAACATGGCAAACAAAATCATTTGCAAGAAATCCGCAAGACAGAAGTCAAATTTGTGTTCTTGAAGGCCGAAGCCGTGTTTTCATAGCCGTGGACAGTGTTTGGAGGTGCGCGCTACCCATACAGAGTGCGCGCTACCCACATAAGGTGCGCTACCCACATAAGCTCCACAGCCAGTGTTAATTAACACGGGCGCTACCCACTTGCCGGGCGCTACCCGTTGGGTAGGCGCACTACCCATATAGCGACAGAGCCAAACAATTTCGTTTTTGCGTTCGATTTCGAGCTCAAACGCCTCCATCGACTTGCAAGTAGGTTTCTAAAGGTTTCTCAGTAGATTTTTAGCATGATTGTGGTGTTATTGATGTTGGGAAACAAGCCTTGGTTGAAGAGAAATGTATAAACCCTGCATTTATATGCAGATTTATTCCTTAAGGGTTTTGAATATATATGGACAGTCTTGTGAAGGGTTTGAAAACTTTTGTGAATGGTAGATATGCTCATGCCCTGGCACATTGTGTACATCATCCTCATGCCCTTAGTTTATCATCTTACCATTGCTATCATGTCCTTTCATGTTTTTACATAGTCTTATGTTGACTGGTCTATATCCTCCATCACCATAATATCACCGCTGCTATCATCATCATTCTATTACCACTGTGATGGCCATTTGTTTCACTATGGTCATTGTCATGTTGTTCCTATTCTCCATTTGATAAAACACAGTCCCATATTTGTTTGCTCCTTTGACAAATCTTGGCCAGTATTGTAAAGGCTGTTTCATACATTACACTGTCTACTCATTTGTCAAAATTTTCTTGTGATCCAAAACAGAGACTGTTTTTACCCCTATCCACTAAAACAGAGCTATTACCATTGTGACTTATTTTCTTATGATGTTTTGGTACATATGCAACATATTTGGGTTTTGAGCATACATTGAAACTTTGACTTCACTACACCTATATCAGCATCCATATTGCAGACATCTTGTTTTCAAAGCCATGTCAGAGACAGATTCAGTTTATGAGCAGGAGTCTGACAGTGATTCCACAGCAGAGGGTAATGTGCCACGGAGGCCTCACAAAGGTGGCAAAGGTGGTAAACATCTCAGGGAGGAGCCTACTTCTTTGGCTCAATTGCAGGCATGTCCGCTTGCAATGGATTGTTTTCGGTATCAGTCATGTTTTCGATTCTGTGAGATGATTTCACAAACCCAGCTTCATCGTGAACTAGCTCGTCTATTTGTTCTACATTTACATGATGGCCGTGTAAACCTCGCTAGAGTAGATTTCATTCTGTCACCAGTGACTATTGCTCAGGCCACCGGCATACCAAATATAGGAGAGGAATGGAACAAACGTCAGCAGTTGGAGAAATTTCACTATGAGCCATACATCAAACCTGGGTATATGAGGCACTTGGGCAGAGTTTTTCCTTTCAGATTCCTGAAGGATGAGTTTGCACCACTGATGAAACTCATCATTCGATATTTCAATTGCGAGGGAAGATTCTCACGTCTCTTTGCGTACCATGTCCATTTGTTGATGCACTTCACGAGGGTACGTATGATGAACATTCCGTACTTCATGTATCGCAACATAGAGAGGATGATGATTTTTGTACAGAAGAAGACCCCAGCATAGAAGCATAGAAGTATATATCATTACGCTCTGATCAAGATCATAGTGGTACATCAGTTGACACAGCAGGGCATCACTTGGGAGGATTTCATCTCCCGTGAATTTTTCATAGCGCCACAGCCGCCTCCCGAGGTAGTTCATGATGCGGGAGAGCCTTCACACCAGCCTGACATTCCTGAGATTAAGCATATCAGTGCTCCATTGTATGTGACATACCAGCGAGGCCACAGGGCCTTATTTGCAGCTACACAGCGAGTATTATCTCCACCCGGGGTGGAAGGGGTCTTGCCGACTCCATCAGCAGAGCGATTATTATCTCCACATGATGTGGAAGGGGTCTCGCCTCCTTCTTCAGCACAGGTATAGATCCAGGACAGGGGCAAGAAGCCCATGCATGATGAGGGCCCATTAGGAGGCCGGGACACGGATTTCACGATCATTGATGTTGATGCGAGCTCTCCTAGCTCGAAACTGAAAGAGATCATCCAGGAGCAAAGGGCCGAGAATGACACGCTGAAAGATAAATTGCAGAAGGCTCAGTGGGTGATAAACTACCTGGAGCAGCTCAACAAACAGCTAGAGGATGAGCACACACTTTATGATCTGCGGCGAATCCGTGAGGATTGACAATTAGCCCGGAAGAGACCCGGCGACATGACACCAATCGATCGAGATTCTGTACTCACGCATGTTAACATTCATCTGGAGAAGTTGTTGTCAAAGGCCAACAGAGACAAAGACATGCTTCGTCACATGAAAGGTCATTATTGGGCTCGCATGCATGTCTGCAAAGCGAGAATGAAGATTCTGAAGAGGAGGTTGAGCGAAGCACTAAAACGGCGGAAAAGGTCTGATCCACTCCGGATTTTGGCCGAGGCTTCGTTGGCTGTGCATGATACATGATGGAGGGTCTTCGCTCCGAATTTGAGCAAATTTGGAGAAATTTTTGTTATTTTGAAATATTTTGGTCCAAAAACAGATTTTTCGGCTATACGAGTAGCGCGTCCATATGATCACTTTTGTTCGGGACACTTGCTGAAGGAAATCTTTGCATTTTTGGGTTTGTCATGGTAATTTATGCATGCTCAGGAATTTCCGAAGCATTTCATCAGATTCTGGATGGTCAAAAGGCTCAAAAACACCATGAAAACCACCTTGCTGCCACCTTTTGCACCAGCAGGAAGTACTTTTGGGAGAATGAAGTTTTGGAGGGGAAAATGAGCTCCAAATTGGGAAATTCCACTTGGGTTGGATAGCCAACATCCAGGGATTTTGAACAAGCTATCATGAGCTCAATTTAGATGCCGGGAAGTGCCTCAAAATCAGGCTGAAAGGCGCGCTACCCATATAGCTCAGGCGCGCTACCCATATAGATTTTTGGCTGATTTTTCAACTTCCAACTCAGAATTTCGGCCAGTTGAGACCAATTTTGCTGGTGGATGAAATTTTTGGGTTTTCATGATGTAAATTGATGGTTGGCATGTAAATTTGGCTTACTTTTACCTATTCTAGAAGATTCACTCTCAAAAAAGTGAAAATCATGTAAATGAATCAGTTTCCACTCTTTTAGAGGCAAGTTGTTAGCTGCCTAGATTTTAGCTCCTTGATTAGAATTTAGTTGAAACTGATCCTTGAAGAAGGAATTCGACCCATAGAGTCATGGGAAGGGGTTAGAGTGATCTATATATTGTAATTTTTGAGACATTCTACAGGTTGGACTCTTGGGAAACTTTTGGCACACTATTGTACATATTTTTTCATATTTTGGCTAAGGAAAGATCAGAGGTTTTGCAGCACCTGTTGGGATTCTTGTGGCTTTCAGTTCTTGATGGTGTTTTCTCTCAGTTTATTGTAAGTTATTTCATGTTTAATGTATGCCATCCCTTCTTATGCTTCTAAAACTAAAATGAATGAGTAAATGAGGTTGAATCCATTGTTTACAGTGCTCTGCCTTTGAATTCATTTAGTTTTGTATGTTTTCGCCTGTTTGGAGAGGATCCAAGTTCTTCTTTGCCCTCTTCAGCTCCTTGTCATTCTAATCTATCCATATACTCAACCAAAAGCATCAAGAATACTGCCTACCTCTCCGCAACTAGAATTCTGCAAAGATCTGGCCTTATCCCCGGACCCAAAATTGTTTTTTCCCATTTCTGCAACAAAAACCCAAAAAATCAAAATCAAACATACCTATCTCTTTACTAGCCTAAAATCAGTATTCATTTTTCATTATAAGTCATCTCATCCCCTCTGAAAACCTTTTGTCGAGATAGACCCGGAGAGAGCCCTCTCCTGTCCTCGTAGGGCTAGCTACGAGGCTGAGCGTGGTTTGATGTAGCCTTGAGGTTTAACTTATTTCAGCCTAAGGTAGATTTGAGCGCTAACATAGTGGCGACCATACTGGGGAAAAACTCTCAATGGTTTGCTTGTTGATGTGTTTGTTTCATAAGTCTTAGACGGAGTCTGAAGTCACGCCAGGTAGCTTTCGAAATGCTTTTGCCATGCATAAGCGGAAGTAGTGATCTGAAAATGGAATGTACTTGTTTATGAGTGCAAGGTATCCATTTCCCATAATTTCAAATTGAGCTATACACTCCAAGTGACCTCTGAAAATGTGAAAACTTCTTATTTCTTATACAGAGATAGACTATAGGGGCATTCACCGGACATGTCACCTCTAAAGAGAGGATGAGTTCCAGAGGCTACCTGGCCCTCTATAGGCTCTGCCTAAAGAAATAATGAAGTAACACTTAGAAGTCTTTGACATACACATACTTGAAGTTTGATGTCTTGCGGAATAAGACAAATAACTTTCTGTAGCTGAGTAGGTGATTATATGTGTATGAAAGTTATTGTATATTTGCTGTTTAACACTTTATATCAGTTTTGTTTAGCATATCATCTTCAGCAAATAAAGACATCAAAATGATAAAGCAGTTCACCCCCCCTCTGGGCTACATCTGTTGGACCAAGCCTCTCAAACTAGGCTTGTCCTCTTGTATTAAAAATGCTATAAAGGCTAATACAAGAATAAGAGTGTCTTGAAAGACAGATCTGACTGTAAATACAGAATCAGAAGATAGGAATTAGCTAAACATGCTATTTCCCAAACACTAAACAGTGAAATTGTACCTTATACAGTACTTTCCCCAATTGGTCCTGGTGGCCCTTTAGACTTGCATGGAGAATTTCGAGGTGAAGATGACCTCAATTGGTTCTGAAACCTCTGCCATTAGACTCAGAAGGTCGAAAATAGCAGAAATAGGCTTTTGAATCACCAAAAATGGATGAACATAGTCCCCAAACAGCTCCAGCACTGAAATGGCCCTGGTGGCCCTGAAAGCTTCCCTGAAGCTAAACAGTGAGAAGAATTCCTCAAAAGGAAAAACGAGCTGTAGAAATGGATTCATAATGCTGAAAAACTTCAGGAATAACCTTCGTTCCACATTCACTGGCTGCACAATTCCCAATGCAGCTCCCAAACTGATTTGGCCCTAGTGGCTCCTGGAACTTCCACGAAGCAAAATCACCTGCAAACAACCTCAGATGACTGTGAAACCTGTGCCAATGGCTTCAGAAGGTCGAAGAGACCCAAAATCAAAAACAAATTCGTCTTCAAAGACCTCTCCTAGCAGAAGTTATGCCACATTTACTAAACTGCCAGTTTCACCTTGAGAAGCTCCACTAATTGTGGAGAAACTGTAGATAAGGCCACTAAAATGGGGTATGGCGCCAAAATGGGTGGAGGCCGCCAACTATCCGCACGGTTAAACTGTTTGGCATTAAAGTTTATGGTTATATAAAAACGCGTTCACATGTGGGTCGGCGGTCTTTACAACTATTTTGCATTGAATACAAACGTTTAATATTTAAAACCCAATATATACACATAACCAAAGTTGTAATTCCGCCCGAACTGCGCGCCGATGGTCTTGGGAGAAGGTTCCGCGCCGGAGGTTTTATGGGAAGGGGGCTGGCCCCCTTTCGGGCCCCGCCCAAACAAACACAAACAATAAAATCATTCCGCTGCCAATGCATAACAAGAACCACCCGTATGGCCTATTGGTCAGTCCATTGTGTTATCACTCGCCCGACCACGGTTCGAATCCGGCCGACCCATAACAAATTTTAAAACACCAATTTCAATTCGACTTTGGGGCCCACGTGGCGGCCTCTGGGCTAGCCACGTGGTGCCTTCTCATTGGCTGCCAAGGGAATATTCCCCAGAATATTCTACGGAATATTCCACGGAATTTTCCCAGAATATTCTGTGGAATATTCTTTTTTTAATAAAAATTTTCCATAAGTCAAATTTGGCATTTTTAATGAAAATTGAGAAATCTTCAAACTTGAATAACTTCTGCATACGGCGACCGTTTTCCGAACCGTTCGCGGCGCCGGAATTAGGAAGACGAGCTCTATCCGGTCGTTCAGGTTCAAACTAGTTCTGAGCACCTTCATTTTTGGACCATTTTACGACACTTGGTCCTGAGCTCCTGATCACACCTCCCAAATGAGAAGCTTTTGGTCCCCAAAAGCTCACTGAAATTCTGAAACTGAACTGTAGAACAGAAAATGAGAGAATAACAACATCCTCTTCTCTTCAGCCTTCAAAAATTTCCTGAATTGCCAACTGTTCACATGGCGAATTTTGCTGAATGAGCCATGTACTTGTGCCGAATCCCGACCAAGTTTTCTTGCCATACCAATCTGCCATACTGAAACCAGCAATGACACTTGCTGAACTTTGTGCCCTCTTTGCTTGCATGTCTTTCCAACTCATGGAATCTTGCACTGCTTTGCACTGACACTTCGTTCTCTGCACCAAACGACACCAAAAGCATCTTGTGCAACATATGACATCAACAACCAGTTGACAATGAGATGTGCTATACAAATGACACACAAACTCTGTAACAAGTGTGCACACAACCGACACAAGTCGATAGACAACAAGATACATCTTGGCCAACATGTGTGTATGTATCATGTACAATGAACTATATACAGTTCGCTAATTACACATACAACCTCTATGTACATGTGCAACTTCAACTCTTCTTTCCAAATACCCATAAGTACATCATCCCAAAAACATGTGGATAATCAAGAGCTGAACCAAAAGACATTGCTGCAACATAAGTGAGTATCATACTCATCTTTTACACCTCCATGGCGAAATTTTGCAACAACAAAGAAATTCTTTCAACTGAAACTGCTTTTACATGCAATCTTGCATCAACTTTTCAACTGAAATACATGCATACCAATCTGAAATTTGCATGTACAAAATGAGTAATGACTTACTACAATAAGAAGTCCATCCACTTCTCACCAAGCCAATTCCATGGCGACTTTTGCTGCTGCAAATTTTCCTCATGTGAAACTTTCCTTTCCACATCAATAATGGACTCCATAGACCACTTGCGCCAAACTTTTTGTCTTCTTGTTGCATGTGCGTGGGACGATGAGTTGGATGCAAAGTCCAACAATGAGAGACAACATGTCCCTTCTAAATCAAGCAGCCATAAAACACACTATTGGAGTTTGTTTTCCAAAGTTAATCTTGAGGTAAATTGGATAAGGAAAATAGTCTTCAATCCTTTCCAAGACTCAGCTAACAACAGCTATCCTTCCAACTCAATAAAACTCATACATGCAACCATTTTGCACCATAAGGAATGCTCAACCTGAGCTCTGATACCATCTGATCTGAAAATGGAATGTACTTGTTTATAAATGCAAGGTATCCATTTCCCATAATTTCAAATTGAGCTATACACTCCAAGTGACCTATGAAAATGTGAAAACTTCTTATTTCTTATACAGAGATAGACTATAGGGGCATTCACTGGACATGTCACCTCTAAAGAGAGGATGAGTTCCAGAGGCTACCTGGCCCTCTACAGGCTCTGCCTAAAGAAATAATGAAGTAACACTCAGAAGTCTTTGACATACACATACTTGAAGTTTGATGTCTTGCGGAATAAGACAAATAACTTTCTGCAGCTGAGTAGGTGATTATGTGTGTATGAAAGTTATGTATATTTGTTGTTTAACACTTTATATCAGTTTTGTTTAGCATATCATCTTCAGCAAATAAAGACATCAAAATGATAAGCAGTTCACCCCCTTCTCTGGGCTACATCTGCTGGACCAAGCCTCTCAAAATAGGCTTGTCCTCTTGTATTAAAAATTCTACAAAGGCTAATACAAGAATAAGAGTGTCTCGAAAGACAGATCTGACTGTAAATACAGAATCAGAAGATAGGAATTAGCTAAACATGCTCTTTCCCAAACACTAAACAGTGAAATTGTACCTGATACAGTACTTTTCCCCAATTGGCCCTGGTGGCCCTTTAGACTTGCATGGAGAATTTAGAGGTGAAGATGACCTCAATTGGTTCTGAAAACTCTTCCATTAGACTCAGAAGGTCGAAAATATCAGAAATAGGCTTTTGAATCACCAAAAATGGATGAACATAGCCCCCAAACAGCTCCAGCACTGAAATGGCCCTGGTGGCCCTGAAAGCTTCCCTGAAGCTAAACAGTGAGAAGAATTCCTCAAAAGGAAAAACGAGCTGTAGAAATGGATTAAGAATGCTGAAAAACTTCAGGAATGACCTTCGTTCCACATTCACTGGCTGCACAATTCCCAATGCAGCTCCCAAACTGATTTGGCCCTAGTGGCTCCTGGAGCTTCCACGAAGCAAAATCACCTGCAAACGGCCTCAGATGGCTGTGAAACCTGTGCCAATGGCTTCAGAAGGTCGAAGAGACCCAAAATCAAAAAAAAAATTCGTCTTCAAAAGCCTCTCCTAGCATATCATCTTCAGCAAATAAAGACATCAAAATGATAAGCAGTTCACCCCCTTCTCTGGGCTACATCTGCTGGACCAAGCCTCTCAAACTAGGCTTGTCCTCTTGTATTAAAAATGCTACAAAGGCTAATACAAGAATAAGAGTGTCTCGAAAGACAGATCTGTCTGTAAATACAGAATCAGAAGATAGGAATTAGCTGAACATGCTATTTCCCAAACACTAAACAGTGAAAATTGTACCTGATACAGTACTTTTCCCCAATTGGCCCTGGTGGCCCTTTAGACTTGCAGGGAGAATTTCGAGGTGAAGATGACCTCAATTGGTTCTGAAACCTCTTCCATTCAACTTAGAAGGTAGAAAATAGCAGAAACAGGCTTTTGAATCACCAAAAATGGAAGAACATAGTCCCCAAACAGCTCCAACACTGAAATGGCCCTCTTGGCCCTGAAAGCTTCCCTGAAGCTAAACAGTGAGAAGAATTCCTCAAAATGAAAAACGAGCTGTAGAAATGGATTCAGAATGCTGAAAAACTTCAGGAATGACCTTCGTTCCACATTCACTGGCTGCACAATTCCCAATGCAGCTCCCAAACTGATTTGGCCCTAGTGGCTCCTGGAGCTTCCACGAAGCAAAATCACCTGCAAACGGCCTCAGATGGCTGTGAAACCTGTGCCAATGGCTTCAGAAGGTCGAAGAGACCCAAAATCAAAAAAAAAATTCGTCTTCAAAAGCCTCTCCTAGCAGAAGTTATGCCCTCTTTACTAAACTGCCTGTTTGGGCTAAAAAATCTCCACTAAATGTGGAAAGACTGTGGATAAGGCCGCCAAATTAGGTGGGGCGCCAAAATAGAAGGGCGGAGTGATGAGTTTATCCGGCAGTTATGGTTGGCAATAAGTGTTATGGACTCCGCGTTCATATGCGGCGGTTTGCAACGGTTTTAAACGTTTTAATTAAAACAACGTTTAATATATATAACAACCCACCAAATAACATTATCCAAAGTTTTGAAACCCACGTTCAAATGCGCGCCAATGAATAGCCTTAGGTTCTGGTTCCGCGCCACGGGTTCTATGGTGAGGGGGCTGGCCCCCTTTCGGGCCCCGCCCATAACAAACACACGCAATAAAAACCATTTGTGCCGCCCATATATCAACAAATGAACCCGTGGCCTGTTGGTGAAAGCGCTGTGTTAATACTCACCCGACCATGGTTCGAATCCGGCCGAGCCATAACAAGGTTTTTAAAACGCATTTTCAATTCGACCTTGGGGCCACGTGGCGGCCTCTGGGCTAGCCACGTGGCGCCTTCTCATTGGCTGCCAACGGAATATTCCCCAGAATATTCTACGGAATATTCCCAGAATATTCTGTGGAATATTCTGTGGAATATTCTTTTTTTAATAAAATTTTCCACAAAGTCAAATTTGGCATTTTTTAATGGAAATTGAGAAATCTTCAAACTTGAATAATTTCTGCATACGGCGACCGTTTTTCGAACCGTTCACGGCGCCGGAATCAGGAAGATGAGCTCTATCCGGTCGTTCAGGTTCAAACTAGTTCTGAGCACCTTCATTTTTGACCATTTTACGACACTTGGTCCTGAGCTCCTGATCAAGTAGATAAACGCTGCTTTAGTCGATCTCCGGTAAGCTTGTGAATGCAGCACTTGATTTGGAAATTACCCCAGTATACTTGTTCGTTCTAGAACTTTGGATGATTGAGTCTAGAAGTCGATAGGCTGAAGATAATTGATTGTGTTCCTTGAAATTTTTCCCGAGAAGATCAATACACTGGCTTCAAGAAGGAATACTAGGTCAAATCCTGACCCTAATCCACCAACGATATTTGAAAATCCAAATCTGATTCCTAGGATCCTTAGAAGACAAGGAAGTCAAAAAAGTTCTGAAAGAGAAAGTCAAGAGAGTTCTGGAAGTTCCAGATCGCTTTCTAGATCTGCATCCTGTCCTGTGAAAATTATATATGTTGACGAAATTCCTTTTGATGAACGATTTGAAACATCCTTATTTGTAAATTTTTCTGAAACTGAATTATCAAGATTAATTCCTGAGCCATTTTTTTTTTAAGATTTGCAATACAGATTTGTTTCATATCACTTGGACAGATAGTTGCAAAATTCCATTGTGGCTACCAACATTCCCGAATTCACTGAATCTGCTTCACAAAATCTTGGATCATCTGAAGTTGCATCTAGTTCACGGACTCCCACTGAACCTTCCTTTATCCCTACCATTCCCGTTTAGCCTGAGATTTCTGATCAGCAATTAGCAGTAGTTTCTCCTCCGTCTCCACCGCATACACCTCGTTTACCTACTGCTCCCAGTCCTCCTGTATCTCCGAGACAGCAGATTACAAATCCGCCAAGAGTCATGGCAGCCAGATTTGCACCTCTTGCTTTGCCGGCCAATTTAGATCCTATGCCTGCTGATTACCAGAGCAAGATTCCCATATTTGGTGGCACACCACAAAGTATATTAGCTCAGTAGCATATTGTCCGGATGACAGACTTTTTGGACCTGCATGAAATTGATGCAGAAAATGTTTCAATGAGATTGTTTGCCCAGACTTTTGGAGGAGAGGTTTGTAAATGGTTCAGAGCTCTACAGGCCAGAAGTATCAATACATTGCAAGAGCTTCAGACACAATTTTTAGATCGATGGGAGATGAAAAAAGATCCGCTGCAGATCACTTCAGAGTATACAAACATCAAGCATAATCCTGGTGAGTCTGTTCAGGATTATATTATCAGATTCAATACAGTGTATAATGCAATTCCAGATGACTTAAGACCGTCTAAAAAGTCAGCTCTTCTTAAATTCCCGGATGGTTTTGATCCGGAGATGGCTTATTCGCTACGTGACAGAGATCCGCCTACCTTAGAAGATATGCAGAAGATTGCCGTTAGTGTTGAGGCGAATCTGAATGATAAGAGAGCACGGTTGAAAGCAGAGAAAAGAGTGACTATAAAGGAAGAGCCTTCCACATCTACATCTGAACAACACTTGCTTCGTGAGATGGAAAAAATGTTCAAAAGGATGACACTTAACAAACCAGAAATGTAGATTCGGAATCCAAACTATCGTGGCCAGCAGCAGCCACAGTTCAGAACAAAGCAGCGTGAACAAAGACCACAAGAGCCGGTAGCCCAGCAGCAGATTAAGACACCTCTTTTGCAGAATTTTGTGAGTCAAGATTCGGATGATGATGATGATGTAGTAGGTGAGCAAAATCATTTCTTCACTCCTAACGATCTGCCTATTTATATTACTGAGGATGAAGAATATGGAGAAAGTTCAGCTGCACAGAAAGATGAAGATTTCATTTTAGCAAATGATGCAGATTTAGAGGAAGAGTCAGATGATTACCAAAGAGGATATTTGAATGCTTTGTCTGCTCAACAAAAGCAATACTCATTGAGAAACTGAGATGTGCCCATAAATCCAATTCAGAAACGAAAAGAAGCTTCAGCACCAAAGGCAGATTCACCGATACTACAGAAAAAAGGAAAAGAGACAATTGATCCCGCAGCTAGTAAAGTATCATCAGCAGAAAAGATAAATCAGCCAAACATAGTGAAAGATAAGGCTGAAAAGAAGGAAGTTCCGATCAAAGAGGTCGAAAGAGTTTCAGCATTTAGTTTGGAAAATGAAATTTCCAAATTAAAAATATCTATTCCTTTGATAGAAATCATGAAGAACAGCAGCTATCGCGGTCAAGTCTCCAAAATTCTGAACTTTGATCCAATGTTCGATACGGTAAATGTTGAGGATGATCAGCCAGAATTGATTTTCGGGCCTGCATTAGATGGTGAGTCCCCTGACAGTGATGTTCCTCCCTTTTATATCAGTTTGAGGTTGCATGAATATGTTTTGCACAATGCCATGTTCGATTCGGGTGCTTCGCACAATTTGATGCCAAAGGCAATCATGGAAAAGTTGGGACTAGATATTACAAGAAAATATCATGATTTGTATTCATTTGATTCCAGCCGTGTGAGGTGTATAGGACTCATCAAAGATTTGGTTGTAAGCTTAGATCAAGTTCCAGCGAAGAATGTCTTGATGGATGTGGTTGTGGCGGACATTCCTCCGCGATTTGGTATGCTCCTTTCAAGATCTTGGGGAGAAAAATTGAAAGGTACACTTCAGTTAGATTTCTCTTATGCTACAATTCTAGTCTTCGGTCAAATGAGAAAGTTATATCGAGAGCAGAAGATGAAATACATGATAACCAGCAAGGAGAAGCCAATCAATCATCCTGTAAATTATGTACATACCGACTTAGAATCGTTTGTTTTATTTGTTGATAGTTTTAATGATATAGATAGTCAATTAGTTCAGGCGGAAGATATACCAGAAATCACTGAGAATTTTAGAGAAGTTCTGCAAAAAGAAAGAAGAGAAAAACAAGCTACTATGGAGCAATCAGCTGAAGACAATGGGCAGCAAACAGGAAAAACAGAGCTGGCGCAATTTCAGCATTTAGAGGACGATGAAGATGATCTTTGGACCATGGATTTTGATGGCGCAGTGGGTAGTGACGGTGCTGGAATTGGTCTTTGGATTCGCAGTCCATTTTCCGCTCCGGATAAGGTTCCGAGCAATGTGAGAGTGTGTTCCTACAAGCTAGCATTTGACTGTTCTAATAATGAAGCGGAATATGAGGCTCTAATTGCTGGCCTTAAGATTCTTAGAAAGCTGAAAGCGAAAATGATTGCAGTGTATGGTGATTCAGAGTTGGTGATAAAGCAGGTTAAAGGTGAGTTTCAGGCCAAGCATCCTCGCATGAGGGCTTACCGTAATGCAGTTTTAGATATTCTGAAGTTATTTTCTGATCATACCTTGACATGTGTGCCTCGCATACAAAATGGTGTTGCTGATGGACTTGCTAAGGCAACAAGCAATTTAAAAATTCCAATGAATTCCAGCAACAAGTTCGAGATTCATGTGAAACACCGCCCCACCGTTCCAGACAATCGGCGATGTTGGCAAGTCTTTCAGGATGATGAGGAGATTAGTGAATTTCTGCAGAATAAGGGTAAGTTTAAAGACACCTCCATAGATACAGAACATGATGATGGTAATGATGATATACAAATAAATCAAATGGAAGTGCTGCAACTTAAAGATAACATCATTCCTAAGGGATTGATTCCTTTGGAAGAACTGTTTGACCAAGACGATGTAGCCCGCAAACCGACATTGAGGCCAACGGAGAAAGGGGTAGAAGAGGTAAATATTGGGACAACTGAGAATCCCAAGATGGTTAAGTTATCAAAGTCATTGTCACCAAAGGTAAAGGCAGAGTATGTGAAATTGTTGTCTTCATTTTCTGATGCTTTTGCGTGGGATTACTCAGATCTAAAAACATATGATACTAACATCATTCAACATACTATCCCCATTAAACCAAATCAGAAGCCTTTTCGTCAAAAGTTGAGGAGAATCAATCCAAAGCTGCTACCATCGATTGAAAAAGAGGTAAACAGGTTGTATAAGTCAGGAATCATTGTGCCTATCCAATTTTCAGATTGGATATCAAATTTGGTGCCCGTGAGAAAGAAAACAGGTGAGATCCATTTATGTATCGACTTCAGAAATTTGAATAAGGTATCATTAAAAGACAATTATCCGCTGCCAAAAATGGACCATATATTGCAGCGAGTAGTTGGAGCATCAAGGATGTCACTACTCGACGGCTATTCAGGTTATAATCAGATTTTAGTGCATGAAGATGATCGTGACAAGACTGCGTTCACCACTCCATGGGGAACGTTTCATTATGTAAAAATGCCGTTTGGTTTGAAGACTGCAGGCGCCACCTTTCAGCGTGCAATGGACATGGCTTTTGCCAATGAGAAAGATGTATTTTTGGTTGTTTACCTTGATGATTTAACTGTGTTTTCAAATTCTAATGATGAACACTTATATCATTTGAAAATTGTTTTCCAGAAGTGCAGAAAATATGGCATTTCGCTGAATCCGAAAAAGAGTCTTTTTGCCATGGATGAAGGCAAGCTCCTTGGCCACATCATATCGAAAGATGGCATTCGAGTTGACCCTGCACGCGTTGAAGCCATACAGCAGATTGAACAGCCCCGGAACAAGAAAGAAATATAGTCATTTAATGGTAAAATGAATTTTCTGCGTCGTTTCATTCCAAATCTTGCAGAGCATCTTAGAGAAATCACGAACATGCTGAAAAAGGACAGTCAGGTAAAGTGGACAGAAGAGGCGGTGAAATCATTCAATTTGGTAAAGTTAGCTCTTTCTTCAGCCCCTATTTTAATCAGCCCGGACTACACACAGGACTTCATTTTGTTTTCTTTTGCTTCTGAGCACACATTGGCAGCTGTTTTAATGCAAAAAAGGGATGGAGTTGAGAAGCCCATTGCTTTTTTCAGTCGGATTATAAGGGACGAAGCATTGAAATACAACATTATTGAGAAACAAGCACTTGCGCTTGTAAAGGCCTTGAAATATTTCCGTGTGTATATACTGCATTCCCACATTATAGCATACGTTCCTAACGCAGCAGTTAAAGATGTTTTGGTACAGGCAGATCCAGAGGGAAGACGGGGTAAGTGGATCGCTGCGTTGTTAGAATACGATGTGGAGATTAAACCGACCAAGTTGATCAAAGGACAAGGACTCTCCAAGCTCATGGCTGAAACAAATCTGCATGCTCTAGATATAAATTTGATCGCTGCCATGTCCGATGAAGATGAGGAAAGTACGTCAGTTCAAGTATCCGATATTTTTGTTTCTTCCCCTTGGTATGCTGACATTTTATACGTGCTTCAGAATTTGTCTCCACCTCCTGGGATGCCTAGAAATAAGAGTAGAACATTGAAGTTGAGAGCTGCAAAATTTTGTATATTGAATTCTGCATTGTATTGGAAAGACCCTGGGGGAGTGTTGTTGAATTTTTTGGTAGAGGAGGAAGCCAAAAGAGTTTTGGAGGACTTTCACAGAGGTGACTGCGGAGGCCATTTGTTTTGGAAGACCACAACGAATAAGATTCTAAGGGCAGGGTATTATTGGCCTTCTTTGTTTTCTGATGTATATAAGGCTGTTAAGAATTGTCATGAGTGTCAAATTTTCGAAGGGAAGCAAAAATTACAGCCTTTGCCTCTCAAACCAATTGAAGTTAGTGCACCATTCCAGCAGTGGGGATTGGATTTTATCGGGGAAATCCACCCAGCATCTTCCAGACAACATAGATGGATATTGAAAGCTACGGACTACTTCACAAAGTGGATCGAAGCGATTCCCACTCGACAGGCCACGGATGCGGTAATTATCTCTTTTCTTGAAAACAATATTCTGTCACGTTTTGGGTGTCCTAGTAAAATAATCACAGATAATGCAGCGGCCTTCAAGTCTAAAAGGATGGTTGAATTTTGCTATAAGTACAATATCAGCTTGGGACATTCAACTGCCTACCGTCCGCAAGGGAATGGCTTGGCGGAATCTTCAAATAAATCCTTGGTGAATATCATTAAAAAATTGCTGGAAATCAACAAAAAGGGCTGGCACAAGAAATTAGTGAATGCACTGTGGGCTGATAGAGTAAGTCAGAAAAAGTCTATTGGCATGTCTCCTTTCGAGTTGGTGTACGGAATAGACACGGTTTTTCCTACTTCGCTTGCCGTCCCGGTGGTCAAATTGCTTCAGGAAGCTGGTAGTGAGGAAGATCCCATGCAGCGGAGGATTAATCAGATGATTCATTTACAGCAGACACGGGAGGAGGTATTTCAAAATACTTTCAAATTGCAGGAGCGCATAAAGAAGATTTATGACAGGAAGGCAAAAGCAGATAAGTTTCAGCTGGATGAGGTGGTTTTGAAATGGGATGCTCGGAATGAAGATAAGGGAAAGCACGGTAAATTTGAAAACTTATGGAAGGGTCCTTTTAAGATTGCAGTGTATCGTGGTCAAAATGCCTTTCTTCTCAAGGAAATGAATGGAGATGATTGTCCTGGAGGGCCAATAAATGGTCAGCTGCTAAAGCGCTACTACTTCTGAGTATTTTCTGTTGATTTCATCATCATTGTATATATCATTTTATTTCTGTTCTATTGCAAGTGTGTACTGATCTCTCATCTTCAGTCTGGGGCCCGGAGTGAAGGCTATAATTCTGGAGATGGAGGTTAGTTGGTTTGAAGTTTTTCAAGTCAGTTTTATCAGTCTTTTCAGTTTAAAAATCGAGTCAGTTTTGGTCAAATTTCAGTCGGTTTTCAGTCAAGTTTGCAGTCAATAAATGTATCAAAAGTTTTGTGTTATTTGTTGAAATAATGACTCCATCGCCCAATGGATGAAGGCACTGTCTGACTCCCCCAGAGATCTGCCGTTCTTGGCATCTCCATGGAGCCACCATCCCCATTGGAGCCAATGTTAGAGTTGGTCCTTACAGCCCTCCGTCAGAGATCATTTCGCTTTTTGCATATCATTCTTAGGTGTCTCGCTTGTTCCACTTCGTTGCATTTCGCTAGGAGCATGCCATTGACTGACGAGGGGGTCTGGTTGTCTTGTGTTTCCTCATGCTTGTACCTGCAGGGCTATTTAAAATTCCTCAAAAATCACTGAAGTTCATAGTCATTTCATTCATGGTCATTAATGATTGTTTTCGTTAAAAAAGAGTCTTTAGTCCTAGAGTCTAGGGTTTTCAAGTCCTTTACATACATGTCATAAAAGCCCGCAAGCCATGAGGTTGGTTCCAAAAAGTTTTCGTTTCATATCTTTATTATCAAAATCTTTTGAAGACATTTCTAGTCCAAAACTCTGTTTTGGAACTAGAAATTGTCTAATTTCATGTTTGTAATAATTGTATTTATTTCATCATAAGAAGCTTCAGTGCAAGCCTCTGATATTTTCCAAAGCCAAGTGTCACATCCCTGCAAAAGACAAACAAGTATTTTCAGTCCAAAACTCAGAAAGGCACTCAGAAAAGCCAAAAGAAAAGCATTGTATTAAATGACCAAATGTCAAAATGCCAAACATTATGAAAGTGGGTTATCAAACAAATTTGAAGTCAAATATGATTTGATGAGATATTTTCTTCATATATAAAACATGGCAAACAAAATCATTTGCAAGAAATCCGCAAGGCAGAAGTCGAATTTGTGAAGTGGAGGGCCGAAGACGTGTTTGTAGAGTTGTTGACAGATTTTGGAGGTGCGCGCTACCCATATAGGAGGGGCGCTACCCATACAGGAGGGGCGCTACCCACTTAAACGCCCCAGCCCTTTGCAGATAACACGGGCGCTACCCATATAAGTCGCGCTACCCGTTGGGTAGGTGCACTACCCATACAGAGACAGAGCTAAAAAAAATTTTTTTTTGCGCCCAGTTTCGTATCAAATTGGCTCCATCGACTTGCAAGTAGGTTTCTAAAGGTTGCTCAGTAGATTTTTAGCATGATTGTGGTGTTATTGATGTTGGGAAGCAAGCCTTGGTTGAAGAGAAATGTATAAACCCTACATTTATATGCAGATTTATTCCTTAAGGGTTTTGAATATATATGGAGAGTCTTGTGAAGGGTTTGAAAACTTTTGTGAATGGTAGATATGCTCATGCCCTAGCACGTTGTGTACATCATCCTCACGCCCTTAGTTTATCATCTTATCACTGCTGTCATGTCCTTTCATGTTTTTACATAGTCTTATGTTGACTAGTATATATCCTCCATCACCATAATATCACCGCTGCTGTCATCATCATTCTATTGCCACTGTCATGGCCATTTTTTTCACTATGGTCATTGTCATGTTGTTCCTATTCTCCATTTGATAAAACACAGTCCCATACTTGTTTGCTCCTTTGACAAATCCTTGGCCATCATTACAAAGGCTGCACACTACATTTGCATTTGGTACTTATTTTTCAAAATCACTTGTGATACAAAAACATAGCTATTACCACTGTCACTTGTTTGCTTATGATGTTTTGGTACATATGCAATATATTTGGGTTTTGAGAATGCATTGAAGCCTTTGACTACACTACACCTATATCAACACACATATTGCAGATAACTTGTTTTCAAAGCTATGTCAAAGACAGACTCAGTTTATGAGCAGGAGTCTGACAGTGATTCCACAGCAGAAGGTAATGTGCCACGGAGGCCTCACAAAGGTGGCAAAGGTGGTAAACATCTCAGGGAGGAGCCTACTTCTTTGGCTCAATTGCAGGCATGTCCGCTTGCAATGGATTGTTTTCGGTATCAGTCATGTTTTAGATTCTGTGAGATGATTTCACAAACCCAGCTTCATCATGAACTAGCTCATCTATTTGTTCTACATTTACATGATGGCCGTGTAAACCTCGTTGGAGTAGATTTCATTCTGTCACCAGTGACTATTGCTCAGGCCACCGGCAAACCAAATATAGGAGAGGAATGGAACAAACGTCAGCAGTTGGAGAAATTCCACTATGAGCCATACATCAAACCTGGGTATATGAGGCACTTGGGCAGAGTTTTTCCTTTCAGATTCCTGAAGGATGAGTTTGCACCACTGATGAAACTCATCATTTGATATTTCAGTTGCGAGGGCAGATTCTCGCGTCTCTTTGCGTACCATGTCCGTTTGTTGATGCACTTCACGAGGGTACGTATGATGAACATTCCGTACTTCATGTATCGCAACATAGAGAGGATGATGATTTTTGTACAGAAGACGACCCCAACACAGCAGCATAGAAGTATATATCATTACGCTCTGATCAAGATCATAGTGGTACATCAGTTGACACAGCAGGGCATCACTTGGGAGGATTTCATATCCCGTGACTTTTTCACAGCGCCACAGCCACCTCCCGAGGTAGTTCATGATGCGGGAGAGCCTTCACACCAGCCTGACATTCCTGAGATTGAGCATATCGGTGCTCCATTGTATGTGACATACCAGCGAGGCCACAGGGCCTTATTTGCAGCTACACGGCAAGTATTATCTCCACCCGGGGTGGAAGGGGTCTTGCCGACTCCATCAGCAGAGCGAGTATTATCTACACATGATGTGGAAGGGGTCTCACCTTCTTCTTCAGCACAGGTACAGATCCAGGACAGGGGCAAGAAGCCAATGCATGATGAGGGCCCATCAGGAGGCCGGGACATGGATTTCACGATCATTGATGTTGATGCGAGCTCTCCTAGCTCGAAACTGAAAGAGATCATCCAGGAGCAAAGGGCCGAGAATGACACGCTGAAAGATAAATTGAAGAAGGCTCAGTGGGTGATAAACTACCTAGAGCAGCGCAACAAACAGCTAGAGGATGAGCACACACTTTATGAGCTGCGGCGAATCCGTGAGGATCGACAATTGGCCCGGAAGAGACCCGGCGACATGACACTAATCGATCGAGATTCTGTACTCACGCATGTTAACATTCATCTGGAGAAGTTGTTGGCAAAGGCCAACAGAGACAAAGACATGCTTCGCACATGAAAGGTCATTATTGGGCTCGCATGCATGTCTGCAAAGCGAGAATGAAGATTCTGAGAGGAGGTTGAGCGAAGCACTAAAATGGTGGAAAAGGCCTGATCCACTCCGGATTTTGGCCGAGGCTTCGTTGGCTGGGCATGATACATGATGGAGGGTCTTCGCTCCGAATTTGAGCAAATTCGGAGAAATTTTTGTTATTTTGAAATATTTTGGTCCAAAAACAGATTTTTCAGCTATACGAGTAGCGCGTCCATATGCTCACTTTTGTTCGGGACACTTGCTGAAGGAAATATTTGCATTTTTAGGTTTTTCATGGTAATTTATGCATGCTCAGGCATTGCCGAAGCATTTCATCAGATTCTGGATGGTCAAAAGGCTCAAAAACACCATGAAAACCACCTTGCTGCCACCTTTTGCACCAGCAGGAAGTACTTCTGGGAGAATTAAGTTTTGGAGGGGAAAATGAGCTCCAAATTGGGAAATTCCACTTGGGTTGGAAAGCCAACATCCATGGCTTTCGAAAAAGCTATCATGAGCTCAATTTGGATGCCAGGAAGTGCCTCAAAATCAGGCTGAAAGGCGCACTACCCATACAGCTCAGGCGCGCTACTCACATAGATTTTTGGCTGATTTTTCAACTTCCAGCTCAGAATTTCGACCAGTTGGGACCAGTTTTGCTTGTGGATGAAATTTTTGGGTTTTCATGATGTAAATTGATGGTTGGCATGTAACTTTGGCTCATTTTTACCTATTCTAGAAGATTCACTCTCAAAAAAGTGAAAATCATGTAAATGAATCAGTTTCCACTCTTTTAGAGGCAAGCTGTTAGCTGCCTAGATTTTAGCTCCTTGATTAGAATTTGGTTGAAACTGATCCCTGAAGAAGGAATTCGACCCCTAGAGGCATGGGAAGGGGTTAGAGTGATCTATATATTGTAATTTTTGAGACATTCTATAGGTTGGACTCTTGGGAAACTTTTGGCACACTATTGTACATATTTTTCATATTTTGGCTAAGGAAAGATCAGAGGTTTTGCAGCACCTGTTGGGATTCTTGTGGTTTTCAGTTCTTGATGGTGTTTTCTCTCAGTTTATTGTAAGTTATTTCATGTTTAATGTATGCCATCCCTTCTTATGCTTCTGAAACTAAAATGAATGAGTAAATGAGGTTGAATCCATTGTTTATAGTGCTCTGCCTTTGAATTCATTTAGTTTTGTATGTTTTCGCCTGTTTGGAGAAGATCCAAGTTCTTCTTTGCCCTCTTCAGCTCCTTGTCATTCTGATCTATCCATATACTCAACCAAAATCATCAAGACTACTGCCTACCTCGCCCCAACTCGAATTCTGCAAAGATCTGGCCTTATCCCCGGACCCAAAATTGTTTTTTCCCATTTCTCCAACAAAAACCCAAAAAATCAAAATCAAACATACCTATCTCTTTACTAGCCTAAAATTAGTATTCATTGTTCATTATAAGTCATCTCAGCCCCTCTGAAAACCTTTTTCCGAGATAGAACCGGAGAGAGCCCTCTCCTGTCCTCGTAGGGCTAGCTACGAGGCTGAGCGTGGTTTGATGTAGCCTTGAGTTTTACCTTATTTCAGCCTAAGGTAGATTTGAGCGCTAACATTGTTCAAATATGGGTTTTCGAAATTATTACAGTGCTAAGGTTTGGGGATTAATCCCTAGTTGTATGTGTAAGATAGGGATTCGTTCCCTTATCATAAATGATTTCTCAACCAATTCAAATTTGGCTTCGAAGCTTTCGAGATCCAGCCATAAAGTCATGAAATTTTTTATCATGAAGCCTTAATTGGTTTGTAAATGGATATGCATGTTATCCAATCATTAAAAAACAAATCCATTATAATCTAAGTGGCACTAAGGAAGGCCTGAATCTTTAGGATTCGGATGAATCAAAGATTAAGGAGGAAATATAAATCTTTAAAATTTGTCTTTTTTATAAAAAGACTCGAAGATGTCACTTTGAGAAAGGAGACACCTCAAGAGAGGAAAGTACATTCGAAGTGAATGATTAAGAAGACTTGTAGGGAATTTGTGCAAGTTCACAAATGATGAAATCCATTGTTCATTGTGAACGTTTTTGAATATTTGCAGGAAGCAACTTCAAAGGTCGGCAGCAAATTCAGTTCATCTACAAGCATCCCATCATCAGGTCCTTTTGCTTCATAGTCAAGTTTGTGCACGTATGTTGTATCATCCATTTCTTGGCCATTGTTGGGTCAAATTCAGAACGGAGACAGGCGTCAGAAAGCTAATTCAAGGAGCTTGAAGTCCACATTGACCAGTAGTGCATGTGAGCACTAATCAACTAGAAAATAATCAATGTAACCAACTCTTACAGATTTCATAATAAGAACAGACACACAGATTGAAGTGGACCTAGAGACGTAGTCCAGGAGGGATGAACTCCGTCACAAACTTCTTTGTCTTATGGTATTACTTATGTGATTGATGTGAAATTTTTTAAATGTAAACCTTCATAGATTTACACTTAGAATCATTTCATGTCTAACAGTTAAATCACATAAACAAATAAATGTTCAGTAATATTTTCCATTCATATTCTTGTACAAGAACTAGAAAAGATCTTGGTAATTTCTGCATTTTAAGAACCTGAGTGTTAATCTCTGTAAAGTTATATAGACAGAGTCTGTAAAGGGCCAAGTAGCCTCTGAATATCATCCTTTCTTTAAAGGTGAAATATCTAGTAAATGCCCCTACAGTCTATCTCTATATTAGAACTAAGTAACTCAGTTTCATTTTTAGATCATTGTACATTATTATAAATCTTGTATTTAAATGACATTTGATCTATGAATAATATGGAATGAATCATTGTACATTATGATAAATATTGTATTTAAATGACTCCTCTTGAATCTAAAAATGAATATGGAATGAATCATTGTACATTATTATAAATCTTGTATTTAAATGACATTTGATCTATGAATAATATGGAATGAATCTTTGTACATTATGATAAATCTTGTATTTAAATGACATTTGATCTATCAATAATATGGAATGAATCATTGTACATTATGATAAATCTTGTATTTAAATGACATTTGATCTATGAATAAAAAAGAAAATGGGATCATCTCTTCATTTATATATGTGTGTAAGAGAGAAATAAAAAGCAAAGGTAATTCCACCAAGCCTAAAGGAGCATGTCCTAATACATTAAATTATGTTTGGTTTCTAGAAGCATTAATCATGAAGAGTCATGAGATCCACATTTCGACCATACTATTTGCAAGTTAAAGAAGCATGTCCTAATACATTATTATGTTTGGTTTCTAGAAGCATTAATCATGAAGAGTCATGAAATCCACATTTCCAAAATACTATTTGCAAGTTCACATTTCCATCATGCTATTTGCAAGTTCTATACGAAGATATGTAGTCTAATAGCTAATTAGCAAGTTGTGATGTCATAATACATTATTATGTTTGGTTTCCATCATACTATTTGCAAGTTCTATATGAAGATATGTAGTCTAATAACTAATTAGCAAGTTGTGATGTCCTAATACATTATTATGTTTGGTTTCCATCATACTATTTGCAAGTTTTATATGAAGATATCTAGTCTAATAACTATACAGTACAACCCATATAACATATAACGGCCTTTGACAGTATGAGCAAAGAGTAAAAAAACAGAGAGGCCTTTGAGCAGAGTTCCACCTGTTCATCAAAGCAAGCAACATAATATCAAAAGTGAAACATTGACACCACTGAACATATGTGAATTTAGAATGATTTCAACTCTTTTTTCAAAGGAGAAAAAACCCTGTTTCATATATTGATAACAATTCATATACAAAATCCTCTTGATATACCCATAACAGGTTATCAAGTATAAAAGATCAAATTCTGCCTCATACATAAATACATCCGAAAAATGAAATATGTAGTCACATTACAACAGTAGATCATTCTAGTTCAATCATTCTTCTTGTAAAACAAAGTTCCCTTCACCCTCATATGCCTAATTATGGCTTTTTAGCTACAGTCTATCCACACCATGAGCGATTACAAAAAATAGTAAAGGTTGCACATTCCAGCATTGAGGAATCAAGAGAAGGTTCACTAACGGCATAAGCTTAACAATGGTGGTAAACTTCCATGCACAAGTGGAGAATCAGCTAGAGCGGATGAAATTGATAGATCCACAAGAATAGTGACAACTGCAGCAACCGAATGCATATCATACTACCAGAAATTCAACATACACCTTACAGCAAAAGGTAATGAAATTCAAAGCATAATTATGGTCGTTTAGCTACAGTCTATCCTCACCATGAATGATTACAAAAAATACTAAAGGTTTCACATTCCATCGTTGAGGAATTGAGAGAAGGCTCAGTAACGGCATAATCTTAACAGGGGTGGTAAAATTCCATGCACAGGTGGATAATCCCGATTGTTCAGATAATAAAATTGGTTCTATTAGAGACAGGTCGTATTGATCACCAAGAAAACTCTGGGGAAGAGGAAAGATTCACCTTCGCTGTTGCTCCCATTAAGCCCAACCTCAGTAGAAGTGGGTAGCGGAACTGATTGGACGGTCTATCCGCCCCTAAGTGGTATTACTAGTCGTTCTGGAGGAGCTTCTGATCCAACGATTTCTAGTCCTGATAGATTATTGGATGACTGGGGCTAGAAATGAACTTATGGTGGGCACTTAATGAGAATCCATATTGGCTGTGTATGGCAAGGGGGAACCCTCTGACAATGTGACTGGGATATATGGGCTATTGACTGGCTAGCGACATCCTGGGCACAATAATAACCAAGGAGCTCGACCGGGAGAGGAACTTTAGTTGCTCTCCAACTGTCTTAGTGCGTGTCATAACACACTAAGAATCAGCTAGAGCGGATGAAATTGATGGATCCACAGGAACAACAAGAATTTTTGACACTGTTTATCAGCTAATCGACATTTCTGGGGATGGTTTTGTTAGCCTATTGACTGAATCTGGGCAGACCAAGGATGATCTCAAGCTACTTACTGATGACCAGCTAGTGGCACAGATCAAGGGAAAGACCATTGTCATTACTGAAAGACCATTCTTATCCATCAAAAAACACAAAAATAGCTATACACTGAGACAAAATTCCATAACTAAAAATGTTTAATTTTACTTAGTTTGTAATCATAAAACAGAGATGAGCCAAATAAACCCAGAATTACATTTCAACTTGATTTAAACTTCCATGCACAGGTGGAGAATAAAAAACAGAAATAATTCCTACTTGGTGGTTCACTTGACGTCACCGCAGGTAATCACCAACAGAGCGGAAGTAGCCTAGACCAGCAGCAATGCCGCAACAATTCAACGAACAGAGCAAAAAGACCAAAACGCGCGAAGAAACAGAGCAAAGAAACACAGAAAACGCGTGAAGAAACAGAGAAAAGAAACACAGACGCGGGAAAACAATGAACTTCACGGGCAATATATTTATAAGAAATAATTCGGGCAAACTATTTTAAGAGTAAAAGTTCGGCCGAACTTCACTTGCCAGTTTTCCCATCTCTGGCGAAAACTCTGTTTGCCCAAGCCATCAATGTGTCGTCAATCTAAACGAAAAAACGAGTTCGGCCGAACTTTCTCATAAAGTTCGGCCGAACTATTGCCAAAAAAAAAATTCCGCCCCGATTCTCACAAAAGTGTAACCCAGCTTCACATTTCCGCTCGTATGTCTCTCTTTGACTAGCATAAAGAAGAAAGTAAACATTTCCAAAATATGGGAAAACTCTCATGAGCTCCATAGTGAGATAGAGAGTTGGAAAATTCCTAAAACATCATGATTTGAAAGGGTTTTCCATCTTTGTGATAGTAAGATGTTTGAAAATGAAAAAAACTTTCTCTTGTTTATCTAGGCTATACAGTTACATTATATCACAATTTCAAATTATTTGTTATAATACCAACCTTCCTAACCTTTTCACTTATCAAAACTAGGGCAATTGAAGAACTCTTGCCTTAAATTCTTTCAAGCACATAAATAGAATTCTAGAATAACCTAAGTAGTTTTCTTACCTTTCTTCACATATGAAAATCCAAAACTTGTCTAAAACCTTGTTAATCATCATCATTATCATCAATATTTTGCAATTACGATCAATCATAGAATAAAATATAATTTTTAGATATTTCAAAAAAATATTTGTCTCTTATATAAAATTTACTTTTGAAAATTTAATTAAAAAATTAACACTCATACATTTTATTAATTTTAATTTTTTAACGATATATAAAAAATATTTTAATTTAAAAAATACAATGAAATGAAATCAATGTTTATATTATAGTCTAAAATCACATCTCTCCGAGATATAGATAGTTTCATATTCCACACTTTATACTATGATGGATGTTTACCATGAAGACTAAACAATACATATACAAACTATAATAACAAGTGTTACATAGTACAATACATATAAAAACTATAATAACAAGTGCTATATAGTACAATACATATAAAAACTATAATAACAAGTGCTACATAGTAGTTAGTACCAGAGTCTTTAAATTGAGGTATTTTGTTAATTTTAATTCTGCATTGTGGCATTGGAGAATCCAATCCTCATATTTTATGCCATAATTTTATGGATATATTTTCAATATTCATACATTAAGTCCACATGGCATTTTGTTGTGCAAATATTGCAATAACAATTATTACATACTAAAATTAAATATTAATAAAAAATAATAAAATTAAATCCATAATATTAAACTATGGAGAAGTTACAATTTTTTTTGTCAATAACAAAGTAATATTAAGTTAAAATAAAAGTCAAATACTTAATACCATGCCAAGTAAATAATTTTAAGTCAAAAGAAAAATCAAATGCTTAATACCATGCAAACTTTTGGTCAATAACAAAATAATATTAAGTCAAAATCTGGTAAAATTATGATAAAATTTGAGAAAAATTATATATATATATATAAGTGTAATGTTTTATGGTTTAAAATTGTATTTTGAATGGTAAATAGAGTATATAATTTAAATTTATAAGTTTAGTTAATCTTTGTTGGATTTCAAGAAAAATTGAGAAAAAGAAATCACCTAAAAATGATCAAAATGTAACATAGTGACACTACTTGATCCACAAATTGTCATGGATATTCCACTAGAAATTTTGTCACAACAGATCTGATAAAATTATATTTAAAATCTAAATTTACACATTATTACAACTTTATTTCTTTCTATATTTCTGGTTCTATGGAATATTGTTAATAGTGCATGCATTTGAATTAAAAAACTATGCAAAAAATAGAAAATGACGAAATAAAATATCACACACATTTGACACACGATATGACTAATGGAACTCTTTCGGGAGAAAAAAGCGAGCTCGAATGTGAGGTTATTCTACACTCTTTCTCTCAAGAGCAAATGTCTGCAAGTACAAGGAAGTATGGAACTATAGTGCACAAATCCCCTTTGTGTGCTCTTCTCCTATCCCTCATGACTATTTTTCCTCAGCTATGTAACAAAAACACTTGAAAGAATGAAACCCCTCTTCCTCTTAGTGACTTGGTTATAACACAACCCGACAGCCTACTAGTGGTTAGATTTGACTGCCTCTAGTCGTAACCATAGTTACAATATGAACTCTTCTAAATTCTTCTTCATCATAATCTTGTAGCTAGCTCCTTTTCCATGAAAAATGGGGGATGCTAGGAATCCTCTTAAATTATGGTGGTGAAAATAGGAAGGTCAACTTCTTAGTGGAATAAATTTTGCAAATTGACTCTGATCAATGTGATTCTTGAATTGTTGGCAATGTCTCTATGATAAGATGGTGCAACTATAAAGCAACAAAGTTTTACCCCCCAAAAATGTCATTTGATGCGTAAAAATGCTCCTAGAAGGCTTCAGGCCCTAATTTTCCAAACTAGGTCTCGTAGGTAAAAATGGTCTCGAGAGCCGATTCCTCCAGTTTCTCCACTCAGAAAGCATTGATATAGAAAAAAAAACAATATAGTGATCGAATCCGGATAACTACTTCAAGCATTTTAACCATAAAGCATTTTTTTAATTATTCTATATAATATATAGATAAATTTTTAAATAATATATAATATATACATAGCTAAAAAGTATTCCACATAACATGTATATTAAGACATTTTATCGATGGACTACATTTTCCACATTAAAATATTTTGTTTTGTTATTAATGTATTTTTAAATATATGTCAATATTACTTAATGATGCATCTTAAGATATTTTAATGATGCCTTTAGAGTTTTTTTTATTTTTTTTATTATAGATATTTTTAAATGTCATATTAATTTTATATTAAGAATTGAATAAATGATACATCTAGTACTTATATATTTTTATTTTATATTTAAATTATATATATTTTTTTCTTTCAACATTGAATATTTTATTATATACAATATTAAAACATTTTTTTTTAACATATACATACATACATACATACATACATATATATATATATATATATGAATTTGATACCTATAATATTAATCTTTAAATAGTTTATTTAAATCATGTTTTGAGAATATTTTATTTTTATTTTAAGAGAAATACATATCAAATCCATATTGAATACTGAAAAAAAATCATGAATCACCTTCATATTAAACTGAAAAATATACCTCTCAATACAATTATAATAAAATTATAAAATATTGTTTATGGGGTCTTGGTTAAACGGTGATGAGGCGGGCTGTTATAGCACTTATCACATGTTCAATTTCCTTCCCCGGGGTGATGTATTTGGACATGTTGTTGAAGAAAAAAAAAATTGAGAAAAAAATGAAAGGTGCTACCAAACTTTTAAAAAAAAATTAAAAAAGATTATTTTTAATATTATTTAAAAATGTAACATATTTGCTAGAAATTCTAGGTGATAAAATTTATATATATAATTCCTAGATTTTTCAATTTGAAAATTAATATATTGATATTTTACAAATTTATTATAATATAATATTTACTTTTTACAAATTTAAAAATTATTTATAGTGTTTTAATTTTTATAAGTTCATTATAATTACTAATTATAATTTTTATTTTTAATATTAATATTTACCATATCCATATATTCAAATTAGTATTTATTTATAAATTTCATTATGTATTATTTTAGCATTAATTATTATACTTGTATTGGGTCGTGTATAAAGCATTAGGTTTTGGATTGACTTTCTATTAATCTATGTTGGTTCAAGAATAGTAAACCTAAATGACAATTTAACACTATAAATTAAATATTAATATTATTTAATAACATTTAAATTTAATTTTCCTTTCATTGACTTATGTTAATTTTAGAGTGATGGATCTACTGCAGAGGTAGTACTGCAAACAGGTTGGTGTAATGAGGGATTGTACTTGAGAGAAAATGATTATAGTGTATTGGCTCTGCCAAATCCACCGTTTGCATAGCGGACTGAGACTCAGATAAAGTATATTTTTTGGGCTATTCCCTATTTAATGTGGTGTATCATATATTGTTTATGTTAAATCTAAAAAATTTTAAATATAACGATAAATAATATATATGTTACATTCCATTAAATGATGAAAAAAATAAAACTAGGGCCTAACTAAGACTTCTTTCACAATAAATATTAAAAACCAGTGACTAAGTCAATCATTGACTTAGTTGACTTATTGCATGACATTGTAATATACATGGGCATAGTCTAAAAAAGCAGGGTTTTGGTTTAGAATTTGGCAAAGATTTTATCAAAATCTTATTTACAGTTGTTATACTTTAGTATTACAGTTGTTATACTTTAGTATTTTGAGTATCTCAGGAATTTTGGTAGTGCTGAATCCATTTCCATTATCAAAAATGGATTCCAAACACTCCAATTACCTGATTTTTTGAATTTTAATTAACCTAATTTCGACAAAAATTGTCATCCAAACTATTCCACTGCCTAGATAAACAACTTCATATACATGCCCATACACCATGATTTCTTTTCCGGCGAGTTCCATAGCTCCCACTGCCGCAGGCCCCACCACTGCTACCGCCTTGACACGCTCCTCCGCTCCAACTTAGTCGCTTGGATGTACTTAATGGAAGTGGATGTAGTTAATGCAAATGGACTGTACACCTACAGGCATTCAATAAAACCTCCGAGCACAAGATTTCAAACAGCTTGCAGTACCGCTCAAAATTTGAGCTTAAAATGAAATGTGAGACCAGCAGTGCCGCGTAAAATTTTTAAATTGAAATTAAAAATCCAGTCCGTATGAGAGGATTAGAGGGAAGACCTGGAGTGCTTCGCAGATTTCCAGCGATACCATATCCAGTTCAATCTAGATGCCAACTAACCGAAAATTATGGATGAAGGCGAGCTGAAGCAAATTTTCAAAATGTTGCGTGCCTCTGCAATGTCAGAAAGATGGACAATGCAGACGCAATGGTGGAATATGAAAAAAATTAATATGACACGACTCTATTGTTGTTTCTTTGTTCCATATATATATTCATGGCAGCTTTGTTTTGCTAAGTGATCAGTTATTCATTCTTAGTATTTTGTCCAGCGAGGAACTCGAATTTTGGCATATATTGAAGGTAGATATATTATTATTCATATTTTCATTTGATATATTTATACTCTGATGTAGATAAGTTAGATAGCTTAAAATAATTTTATTGGAGAATCGATATATTGAAGCCAGATGTATTATTATTCATATTTTCATTTAATAATTTTACAGGGGAATCATGAACATATTGAAGATAGATTTATTATTTCATTTAATATATTTATGATTTAATAATTTTATAAGAAAATCAACGTATTGAAGGTAGATGTATTATTATTTATATTTTCATTTAATATATTTATGATTATATATATATAATTTGAAAATTTAAAAATGATAAAAGAAAATGTATTCACATAATATATTGATGGATTTTCCTTATATTGTTATTAAAATACATTTATTAGAATATCATAATATATAACATAAATATATTTAGAGTGATCAAGTTTTATAAAATTATAATTAAAAACAAATAAATATATATTTTATATTAAATTAGTTTTCTAATTACATAGAAAGTGTCATTTTTTGAAATTGGCTAGGCTAGGCAATGTCTACCTTTTTCATCTTTATTTGACAGTTGTCTGTCTCATCTCTATTTGACATTTGTTTTGTTTTTACATGGGTCAATTTTAACGTTAAAATAAAAAGAATTACCCGTCTTATTGTAAAATGGACCATTTTACTAAATAAAAACTTCTTATATATAAATGAAACTTATAAATAAGAACAGGAACTTACCATGGAGGAACTTATTGGAATTGAAATAATCTCAAATCTCTATGAAATTGGAACAAGGGGAGTCACGTGGCACAAACTCAATCGCTAATTCAGTTCATCTACAAGCATCCCATCATCAGGTCCTTTCGTTTCATAGTCAAGTTTGTGCACGTATATTATCTCGTCCATTTCTTGGCCATTGTTGGGTCAAATTCAGAATGGAGACAGGCGTCGGAAAGCTAATTCAAGGAGCTTGAAGTCCACATTGTCCAGTAGTGCATGTGAGCACTGATCAACTAGAAAATCCTCAATGTAACCAACTCTTACAACTTTCATAATAAGAACGGACGCACATATTGAAGTGGACCCAGAGATGTGGTCCAGGAGGGACGAACTCTGTCACAAACTTCTTTGTCTTATGGTATTACTTATGTGATTGATGTGAAATTTGTTAAATCTAAACCTTCATAGATTTACACTTAGAATCATTTCATGTCTAACAGTTAAATCACATAAACAAATAACTGTTTAGTAATATTTGCCATTCACATTATTGTACAAGAACTAGAAAAGATCTTGGTAATTTTCGCATTTTAAGAACCTGAGTGTTAATCTCTGTAAATTTCTATAGACAGAGTCTGTAAAGGGCTAGGTAGCCTCTGGATCTCATCCTTTATTTAAAGGTGACATATCCAGTAAATGCCTCTACAGTCAATCTCTGTATTAGAAATAAGTAACTCAGTTTCATTTTCAGATCAAGTGGTATCGAAGAAGCTAGTTCTTTGTAGGTACAAAATGGGCAAAAACTCACGACAGCATCTAAGGCTAAAAGAACTCGAAGAGTTCAATCAGCAGTATAGGCAGGAGAATTCCACATTGTGGAGGATGGTGCAAGCGCTAGAGAGCAACAAGCAAAGCTTACAATTTGAACTGGAAGATTTGAGGAGAAATAAAAGAGGAAGAAATCCTCTCATGAAAGATGTAGCTTCTAATGGAAAAAATCCCATACTTTCTCTTCAACAGGAAGATCAAAGTAGTTCTTCTCTTTCTTCCTCGCAAAATTCAGCAAGGGAGGCCATAGGCTCCTTTTCTAAATCTCAAGCAAAAGACGATGTTGATTTACTGATATCACCAGAAAGTGATTTAGAATTTGAAGAAGTTTCCAGTCAGAAACCAAGTGTGATCCCAGAAAGGAAAGGCTTATCGATTATGAAAGCTATGGGATACCGAGAAGGCGAAGGCCTGGGGAAAAATGGACAAGGAATACTTCTAACTATTAAGGTACAAGAGATACCTAAGAATCTGGGTAGAGGATTTGATTTGATAAAATGTGACTATTTCGGGAAGCTTGGTCACATCGCTGACCGATTTTGGTCAAAACATCTAGAACTTTTACCAGAGAAGCTCCAGGAGAAGAAAGGTAAGAAACCTCAGTCCTCTAACAGTAATGATTCTGATAGTGATTTATTTTCTCAAAATTGGATAATTGAAACAGTCAAGAGGATCTATCCATGTACCTTTTGCAAGAGTCCTTGGCATTGTGTGGAATAATGTTGGAAGCAAAAGGCTTACGGCAAACAAATTGGAGCAACAAAAATTCAGCCTTTAGAGAATGATAAGGCACTGCAAGTAAATAAAAGTTCAGAATCAATTTCGTTTCAATCAGCAAGAAACTCCAGAAACTCATCCAGTACAAGGGATAAAGCTTGTCAAAACTGCAAATTGTCAGGGCATGTCAAAGAAAATTGTCCAATACTCCCAAGTGAAACAACATCGACACTAGCAACCTAAGAAGTATCCAAGTCACTTGATGGAGAACAATCCAATGCTGAATGGAATTGGGAAGATTTTATGCCTTATGCTTAAAATGTTTTTGTAAAGATTATCTAGATCTAGAAAAGATGTAACTAGGTTCTAGAGTTGAATTTTTTTTCAAAAGTATGGTAATAAAAAATTTTGGAGAACCAAAAGTTCTTTTAGTTGGGAGGTGTGATCCAATTTTGGATTATTAAAATTGTATCGAAATTACTCAAACAACCAAGATGGTCATTTGGAATTTGGTAATTATCGATTATGTAATAATTCAGGTATTGATCAAGATGGTCATCAATTTGTGAGTTCAAATGTTCGACATCGATCGACATCAACTTCAGTTTCGACACCAACAAATATGTTTCAAAAGCACCAATCAAGACATCTTCAAGTCGACATGCGACAAAAACAACAATGTTTGTTAAAGACTTATGTAATAAAACTTGTCCTAAGTCTTAACTGTAAAGGTCAAAAATGTTTGTAGTTCGCTTTGTAAACCTTATTAGATAAAAAATTCCTAAGGTGAAAAGGACTAAGTTTAAGTCTTAAGTCCTAGATCTAAACATCAATTAAAGTCCTAGGTCCTAGAATTAAGATTTGTTAGGTGTAAAAGGACTATGTCAAAATGCTAGCGAAAAACCTATGTTGTAAAGTCCTAAATTCCTAAGTTTCATAAACTTATGGTCTTAAAATCCCTAGCGCAACATTCAAAACATATTATAAAAACCTATGCCCTAAAACTTATATTAAAGTTTCATATGATATGGTTTTAAAAACATTGTAATAAAACCATAGTGCAAAGGGTTCGGATGTCGGCTTAAAACCTATGGCATAAGAGATGTATATTTCATGTGACAGGTGTAAAGATCACAGCAGTGTTAGCTCCTCACCGCGTCAGAAATGTTACAACATGTGAACAGTTGTAAGCCACAGGTGGAAGATGTTTTGTGGTAACATCGCACAGAAACCATGTCAGGATTGTGATATGTGACATCGGTGCAGAACCGCCAGTTGTTAAACTAAAACCGCGTCAGAGTTGTGGATGACAGTTGTCAGAACATGACCGCCGGAGCAAAGACTATCGCGCCTACCACCTGATCACATGCCACAGGCTTCTCCTCTACCCAGTTAGATAACTCTACAGCTAAAAATTTAATATATGGTTCAAATATGGGTTTTCGAAATTATTACAGTGCTAAGGTTTGGGGATTAATCCCTAGGTGTATGTGTAAGATAGGGATTCGTTCCCTTATCATAAATGATTTCTCAACCAATTCAGATTTGGCTTCGAAGCTTTCGAGATCCAGCCATAAAGTCATGAAAAAGTTTATCATGAAGCCTAAATTGGTTTGTAAATGGATATGCATGTTATCCAATCATTAAAAAACAAATCCCTTATAATCTAAGTGGCACTAAGGAAGGCCTGAATCTTTAGGATTCGGATGAATCAAAGATTAAGGAGGAAATATAAATCTTTAAAATTTGTCTTTTTTATAAAATGACTCGAAGATGTCACTTTGAGAAAGGAGAGACCTCAAGAGAGGAAAGTACATTCGAAGTGAATGATTAAGAAGACTTGTAGGGAATTTTTGCAAGTTCACAAATGGTGAAATCCATTGTTCATTGTGAACGTTTTTGAATATTTGCAGGAAGCAACTTCAAAGGTCGGCAGAAAATTCAGTTCATCTACAAGCATCCCATCATCAGGTCCTTTCGCTTGATAGTCAAGTTTGTGCACGTATGTTGTATCGTCCATTTCTTGGCCATTGTTGGGTCAAATTCAGAACGGAGACAGGCTTTGGAAAGCTAATTCAAGGAGCTTGAAGTCCACATTGACCAGTAGTGCATGTCAGCACTAATCAACTAGAAAATACTCAATGTAACCAACTCTTACAGATTTCATAATAAGAACAGATGCACAAATTGAAGTGGACCTAGAGACGTAGTCCAGGAGGGACGAAATCCGTCACAAACTTCTTTGTCTTATGGTATTACTTATGTGATTGATGTGAAATTTTTTAAATGTAAACCTTCATAGATTTACACTTAGAATCATTTCATGTCTAACAGTTAAATCACATAAACAAATAAATGTTCAGTAATATTTGCCATATTCACATTCTCGTACAAGAACTAGAAAAAGATCTCGTACTATTTACCTATGGAACCTCGAGTGTTAACTGTTTAATTTTAGACAAGAAATCGTAAAGGGCTAGGCTTCCGAATATCATCCTTTCTTTAAAGGTGACATATCCGCAAATGCCCCTGCTACCATCTCTATATTAGAACTAAGTAACTCAGTTTCATTTTTAGATCATTGTACATTATTATAAATCTTGTATTTAAATGACATTTGATCTATGAATAATATGGAATGAATCATTGTACATTATGATAAATATTGTATTTAAATGACTCCCCTTGAATCTAAAAATGAATATGGAATGAATCATTGTACATTATTATAAATCTTGTATTTAAATGACATTTGATCTATGAATAATATGGAATGAATCTTTGTACATTATGATAAATCTTGTATTTAAATGACATTTGATCTATGAATAATATGGAATGAATCATTGTACATTATGATAAATCTTTTATTTAAATGACATTTGATCTATGAATAAAAAATAAAATGGGATCATGTCTTCATTTATATATGTGTGTAAGAGAGAAATAAAAAGCAAAGGTAATTCCACCAAGCCTAAAGGAGCATGTCCTAATACATTAAATTATGTCCTAATACATTAAATTATGTTTGGTTTCTAGAAGCATTAATCATGAAGAGTCATGAGATCCACATTTCCAAAATACTATTTGCAAGTTCACATTTCCATCATGCTATTTGCAATTTCTATATGAAGATATGTAGTCTAATAACTAATTAGCAAGTTGTGATGTCCTAATACATTATTATGTTTGGTTTCCATCATACTATTTGCAATTTCTATATGAAGATATGTAGTCTAATAACTAATTAGCAAGTTGTGATGTCCTAATACATTATTATGTTTGGTTTCCATCATACTATTTGCAAGTTTTATATGAAGATATGTAGTCTAATAAATATACAGTCCAACCCATATAACATATAACATCCTTTGACAGTATGAGCAAAGAGTCAAAAAACAGAGAGGCCTCTGAGCAGAGTTCCACCTGTTCATCAAGGTAAGCAACATAATATCGAAAGTGAAACATTGACACCACTGAACATATGTGAATTTAGAATGATTTCAACTCTTTTTTCAAAGGAGAAAAAACCCTGTTTCATATATTGATAACAATTCATATACAAAATCCTCTTGATATACCCATAACAGGTTATCAAGTATAAAAGATCAAATTATGCCTCATACATAAATACATCCGAAAAATGAAATATGTAGTCACGTTACAGCAGTAGATCATTCTAGTTCAATCATTCTTCTTGTAAAACAAAGTTCCCTTCACCCTCATATGCCTAATTATGGCCTTTTAGCTACAGTCTATCCACACCATGAGCGATTACAAAAAATAGTAAAGGTTGCACATTCCAACGTTGAGGAATCAAGAGAAGGTTCACTAACGTCATAAGCTTAAAAGTGGTGGTAAACTTCCATGCACAGATGGAGAATCAGCTAGAGCGGATGAAATTGATAGATCCACAAGAATAGTAACAACTGCAGCAACCGAATGCATATCATACTACCAGAAATTCAACATACACCTTATAGCAAAAGGTAATGAAATTCAAAGCATAATTATGGTCGTTTAGCTACAGTCTATCCTCACCATGAGTGATTACAAAAAATACTAAAGGTTTCACATTCCAGCATTGAGGAATCGAGAGAAGGCTCAGTAACGGCATAAGCTTAACAGGGGTGGTAAAATTCCATGCACAGGTGGATAATCCCGATTGTTCAGATAATAAAATTGGTTCTATTAGAGACAGGTCATATTGATCACCAAGAAAACTCTGGGGAAGAGGAAATCTTCACCTTCGCTATTGCTCCCATTAAGCCCAACCTCCGTAGAAGTGGGTAGCGGAACTGAGTGGACGGTCTATCCACCCCTAAGTGGTATTACTAGTCGTTCTGGAGGAGCTTCTGATCCAACGATTTCTAGTCCTGATAGATTATTGGCTGACTGGGGCTAGCAATGAACTTATGGTGGGCACTTAATGAGAATCCATATTGGATGTGTATGGCAAGGGGGAACCCTCTGACAATGTGACTGGGATATATGGGCTATTGACTGGCTAGCGACATCCTAGGCGCAATAATAACCAAGGAGCTCGACCGGGAGAGGAACTTTAGTTGCTCTCCAACTGTCTTAGTGTGTGCCGTAACACACTAAGAATCAGCTAGAGCGGATGAAATTGATGGATCCACAGGAACAACAAGAATTTTTCACACTGTTTATCAGCTAATCGACATTTCTGGGGATGGTTTTGTTAGCCTATTGACTGAATCTGGGCAGACCAAGGATGATCTCAAGCTACCTACTGATGACCAACTGGTGGCACAGATCAAGGGAAATACCATTGTCATTACTGAAAGACCATTCTTATCCATCAAAAAACACAAAAATAGTTATACACTGAGACAGAATTCCATAACTAAAAATGTTTAATTTTACTTAGTTTGCAATCATAAAACAGAGATGAGCCAAATAAACCCAGAATTACATTTCAACTTGATCTAAACTTCCATGCACAGGTGGAGAATCAACAACAGAAAGAATTCCTACTTGGTGGTTCACTTGACGTCACCGCAGGTAATCACCAACAGAGCAGAAGTAGCCCAGACCAGCAGCAATGCCCCAAAAATTCAACGAACAGAGAAGAAAGACCAAAACGCGTGAAGAAACAGAGCAAAGAAACACAAAAAACACGTGAAGAAACAGAGCAAAGAAACAGAGACGCAGGAAAACAATGAACTTCACGGGCGATATATTTATAAGAAATAGTTCGGCCAAAGTATTTTAAGAGTAAAAGTTCGGCCGAACTTCACTTGCCGGTTTTCCCATCTCTGGCAAAAACTCTGTTTTCCCACGCCGTCAATGTGTCGTCAATCTAAATGAAAAACGAAGTTCGGCTGAACTTTCTCATAAAGTTCGGCCGAACTTTATCAAAAGTTCGGCCGAACTATTGCCCAAAAAAAAATTCCGCTCCGATTCTCACAAAAGTGTAACCCAGCTTCACATTTCCACTCGTATGTCTCTCTTTGACTAGCATAAAGAAGAAATTAAACATTTCCAAAATATGGGAAAACTCTCATGAGCTCCATAGTGAGATAGAGAGTTGGAAAATTCTTAAAACATCATGATTTGAAAGGGTTTTCTATCTTTGTGATAGTAAGATGTTTGAAAATGAAAAACACTTTCCCTTGGTTATCTAGGCTATACAGTTACATTATATCACAATTTCAAATTATTTGTTATAATACCAACCTCCTAACCTTTTCACTTATCAAAACTAGGGCAATTGAAGAACTCTTGCCTTAAATCTTTTCAAGCACATAAATAGAATTATAGAATAACCTAAGTAGTTTTCTTACCTTTCTTCACATATGAAAATCCAAAACTTGTCTAAAACCTTGTTAATCATCATCATTATCATCAATATTTTGCAATTACGATCAATCATAGAATAAAATATAATTTTCAAATATTTCAAAAAAATATTTGTCTCTTATATAAAATTTATTTTTGAAAATTTAATTAAAAAATTAACACTCATACATTTTATTAATTTTAATTTTTTAACGATATATAGAAAATATTTTAATTTAAAAAATACAATGAAATGAAATCAATGTTTATATTATAGTCTAAAATCACATCTCTCCGAGATATAGATAGTTGCATATTCCACACTTTATACTATGATGGATGTTTACCATGAAGACTAAACAATACATATACAAACTATAATAACAAGTGTTACATAGTACAATACATATAAAAACTATAATAACAAGTGCTATATAGTACAATACATATAAAAACTATAATAACAAGTGCTACATAGTAGTTAGTACCGGAGTCTTTAAATTGAGGTATTTTGTTAATTGTAATTCTGCATTGTGGCATTGGAGAATCCAATCCTCATATTTTATGCCATAATTTTATGGATATATTTTCAATATTCATACATTAAGTCCACATGGCATTGTGTTGTGCAAATATTGCAATAACAATTATTACATACTAAAATTAAATATTAATAAAAAATAATAAAATTAAATCCATAATATTAAACTATGGAGAAGGTACAATTTTTTTTGTCAATAACAAAGTAATATTAAGTTAAAATAAAAATCAAATACTTAATACCATGCCAAGTAAATAATTTTAAGTCAAAAGAAAAATCAAATGCTTAATACCATGCAAACTTTTGGTCAATAACAAAATAATATTAAGTCAAAATCTGGTAAAATTATGATAAAAATTGAGAAAAATTATATATATATATATATATATATATATATATATATATATATATATATATATATATATATATATATATATATATATATATAAGTGTAATGTTTTATGGTTTAAAATTGTATTTTGAATGGTATATAGAGTATATAATTTAAATTTATAAGTTTAGTTAATCTTTGTTGGATTTCAAGAAAAATTGAGAAAAAGAAATCACCTAAAAATGATCAAAATGTAACATAGTGACACTACTTGATCCACAAATTGTCATGGATATTCCACTAGAAATTATGTCACAACATATCTGATAAAATTATATTTAAAATCTAAATTTACGCATTATTACAACTTTATTTCTTTCTATATTTCTGGTTCTATGGAATATTGTTAATAGTGCATGCATTTGAATTAAAAAACTATGCAAAAAATAGAAAATGACGAAATAAAATATCACACACAATTGACACACGATATGACTAATGGAACTCTTTCGGGAGAAAAAAGCGAGCTCGAATGTGAGGTTATTCTGCACTCTTTCTCTCAAGAGAAAATGTCTGCAAGTACAAGGAAGTATGGAACTATAGTGCACAAATCCCCTTTGTGTGCTCTTCTCCTATCCCTCATGACTATTTTTCCTCGGCTATGGAACAAAAACACTTGAAAGAATGAAACCCCTCTTCCTCTTAGTGACTTGGTTATAACACAACCCGACAGCCTACTAGTGGTTAGATTTGACTGCCTCTAGTCGTAACCATAGTTACAATATGAACTCTTCTAAATTCTTCTTCATCATAATCTTGTAGCTAGCTCCTTTTCCATGAAAAATGGGGGATGCTAGGAATCCTCTTAAATTATGGTGGTGAAAATAGGAAGGTCAACTTCTTAGTGGAATAAATTTTGCAAATTGACTCTGATCAATGTGATTCTTGAATTGTTGGCAATGTCTCTATGATAAGATGGTGCAACTATAAAGCAACAAAGTTTTACCCCCCAAAAATGTCATTTGATGCGTAAAAATGCTCCTAGAAGGCTTCAGGCCCTAATTTCCCAAACTAGGTCTCGTAGGTAAAAATGGTCTCGAGAGCCGATTCCTCCAGTTTCTCCACTCAGAAAGCATTGATATAGAAAAAAAGCAATATAGTGATCGAATCCGGATAACTACTTCAAGCATTTTAACCATAAAGCATTTTTTTAATTATTCTATATAATATATAGATAAATTTTTAAATAATATATAATATATACATAGCTAAAAAGTATTCCACATAACATGTATATTAAGACATTTTATCGATGGACTACATTTTCCACATTAAAATATTTTGTTTTGTTATTAATGTATTTTTAAATATATGTCAATATTACTTAATGATGCATCTTAAGATATTTTAATGATACCTTTGTGAGTTTTTTTATTTTTTATTATATATTTTTAAATGTCATATTAATTTTTTTATATTAAGAATTGAATAAATGATACATCTAGTACTTATATATTTTTATTTTATATTTAAATTATATATATTTTTTTCTTTCAACATTGAATATTTTATTATATACAATATTAAAACATTTTTTTTAACATATACATACATACATACATACATACATATGAATTTGATACCTATAATATTAATCTTTAAATAGTTTATTTAAATCATGTTTTGAGAATATTTTATTTTTATTTTAAGAGAAATACATATCAAATCCATATTGAACACTGAAAAAAATCATGAATCACCTTCATATTAAACTGAAAAATATACCTCTCAATACAATTATAATAAAATTATAAAATATTGTTTATGGGGTCTTGGTTAAATGGTGATGAGGTGGGCTGTTAACTTATCACATGTTCAATTTCCTTCCCCGGGGTGATGTATTTGGACATGTTGTTGAAGAAAAAAAAAATTGAGAAAAAATGAAAGGTACTACCAAACTTACAGAAAAAAAATTAAAAAAGATTATTTTTAATATTATTTAAAAATGTAACATATTTCCTAGAAATTCTAGGTGATAAAATTTATATATATAATTCCTAGATTTTTCAATTTGAAAATTAATATATTGATATTTTACAAATTTATTATAATATAATATTTACTTTTTACAAACTTAAAAATTATGTATAGTGTTTTAATTTTTATAAGTTCATTATAATTACTAATTATAATTTTTATTTTTAATATTAATATTTACCATATCCATTTATTCAAATTAGTATTTATTTATAAATTTCATTATGTATTATTTAGCATTAATTATTATACTTGTATTGGGTCGTGTATAAAGCATTAGGTTTTGGATTGACTTTCTATTAATCTATGTTGGTTCAAAAATAGTAAACCTAAATGACAATTTAACATTATAAATTAAATATTAATATTATTTAATAACATTTAAATTTAATTTTCCTTTCATTGACTTATGTTAATTTTAGAGTGATGGATCTACTGCAGAGGTAGTACTGCAAACAGGTTGGTGTAATGAGGGATTGTACTTGAGAGAAAATGATTATATGTATTGGCTCTGCCAAATCCACCGTTTGCATGGCGGACTGAGACTCAGATAAAGTATATTTTTTGGGCTATTCCCTATTTAATGTGGTGTATTATATATTGTTTATGTTAAATCTAAAATTTTTTAAATATAACGATAAACAATATATATGTTACATTCCATTAAATGATGAATAATTCAAAAAAAATAAAACTATCGCCTGACTAAGACTTCTTTCACAATAAATATTAAAAACCAGTGACTAAGTCAATCATTGACTTAGTTGACTTAGTGCATGACACTGTAATATACATGTCTATAGTCTATAAAAGCAGCATTTTGGTCTAGAATTTGGGAAAGATTTTATCAAAATCTTATTTACAGTTGTTAAACTTTAGTATTTTGAGTATCTCAATAATTTTGGTAGTGCTGAATCCATTTCTATTATCAAAAATAGATTCCAAACACTCCAACTACCTGATTTTTTGAATTTTAATTAACCTGATTTCAACAAAAAAAAATTGTCATCCAAACTATTCCACTGCCTAGATAAACAACTTCATATACATGCCCATACATCATGATTTCTTTTCTGGGAATTTCATAGCTCCCACTGCCGCAGGCTCCACCACTGCTACCGCCTTGACACGCTCCTCCGCTCCAACTTAGTCGCTTGGATGTACTTAATGCAAATGGACTGTACACCTACAGGCATTCAATAAAACCTCCGAGCACAAGATTTCAAACAGCTCGCAGTACCGCTCAAAATTTGAGCTTAAAATGAAATGTGAGACCAGCAGTGCCGCGTAAAAATTTTAAATTGAAATTAAAAATCCAGTCCATATGAGAGGATTAGAGGGAAGACCTGGAGTGCTTCGCAGATTTCCAGCGATACCATATCCAGTTCAATCTAGATGCCAACTAACCGAAAATTATGGATGAAGGCGAGCTGAAGCAAATTTTCAAAATGTTGCGTGTGTCTACAATGTCAGAAAGATGGACAATGCAGACGCAATGGTGGAATATGAAAAAAATTAATATGACACGACTCTATTGTTGTTTTAGGACAACGATTTTTATGGTAAGAATTTACAGGGTGTTTCTTTGTTCCATATATATATTCATGGCAGCTTTGTTTTGCTAAGTGATCGGTTATTCATTCTTAGTATTTTGTCCAGCGACGAACTCGAATTTTGGCATATATTGAAGGTAGATATATTATTATTCATATTTTCATTTGATATATTTATACTCTGATGTAGATAAGTTAGATAGCTTAAAATAATTTTATTGCAGAATCGATATATTGAAGCCACATGTATTATTATTCATATTTTCATTTAATAATTCTACAGGGGAATCATGAACATATTGAAGATAGATTTATTATTTCATTTAATATATTTATGATTTGATGTAGATTTATTTAATATAAATTTATATATTAAAATAAAGATAAATATATTAAATTTGTATTTAATATTACATAAATTTTACTTAAAATATATATATATATATATATATTATTTAAAAATTTAAAAATGATAAAATAAAATGTATTCACATAAGGATTTTCCTTATATTGTTATTAAAATACATTTATTAGAATATCATAATATATAACATAAATTTATTTAGAGTGATAAAGTTTTATAGAATTATAATTAAAAACAAATAAATATATATTTTATATTAAATAAATTTGTATTTAATATGACATAAATTGTACTTAAAAATGGAATATATATATATATATATATATAATTTTTATTTAAAAATTTAAAAATGATAAAATAAAATGTATTCACATAATATATTGATGGATTTTTCTTATATTGTTATTAAAATAAATTTATTAGAATATCCTAATATATAACATAAATCTATTTAGAGTGATAAAGTTTTATAAAATTATAATTAAAAACAAATAAATATATATTTTATATTAAATTAGTTTTCTAATTACATAGAAAGTGTTATTTTTTGAAATTGGTTAGGCTAGGCAATGTCTACCTTTTTCATCTTTATTTGACATTTGTCTGTCTCATCTCTATTTGACATTTGTTTTGTTTTGACATGGGTCAATTTTAACGTTAAAATAAAAAGAATTACCCGTCTTATTGTAAAATGGACCATTTTGCTAAATAAAAACTTCTTATATATAAATGAAACTTATAAATAAGAACGAGGAACTTACCATGGAGGAACTTATTGGAATTGAAATAATCTCAAATCTCTATGAAATTGGAACAAGGGGAGTCACGTGGCACAAACTCAATAGCTAATGCAACCTAACAAACTCTGTAATACACTACGCTAAATAACACATAAGATCTGAACACCAATCATCATACAAAGATACACAACCCATACACACGCCCAACTAAAAGTGAAACAGAAACAAAAAATACATAAGAATGAATCAACTCCAAATTCATAAATGCAATAGTTACATATTTCTTGGTTTTAATATTGTGTTGACAAAGATCAAGGCACCCATGTTCTTACATTGGGTCACTTTAACTAGTTATGAATTCTTATCAATAATTATTAGGTGGATGGTAAGCGCTTAAACTCAATCAAATATTCTTAGAACTTTTATAGTAGTATACACAAATCAATGATTGAGATTTATCTCCAAAGTAGTTATGTATTTTTTATCCTTTTAATTAAATTAATTAATTAAAAAAATTGTTATATGAACAAGTGTCATATGAAATGAGTTATCATTTTTTGGGCATGTAATATTGATAAGCCATAGAAATGGCCCATGATATTATAACAAATCCTATTTACAAATTAAGAATTTACACGATAAAGTAGGGATAAATATATTTAATTAATTTTTAATATCTAAATTAAAATTAAGTTACTTATTTACCGATAGGGGTGATGAACTAGGTGCACTAGGCAATCTGTGGGCAGTGATAGTTACCACTTGGCTATAGGTTCAAGGATCGGCCTCCATGTCCTCTAACATTTACCTGCACACATGAGGAGTTAAGGTGATCCATGAGAACTCTTTATTAGCCTCGACCCGAGCGGGAGGCGAAGATCAATGACAGAGTATGAAAGATAGTGTATGTAATTAGGTATGGTCTTGTCTCATTGCATGTTATTAGTAACCTGTAAGAAGGAGTACGAAGTGTTGAAGGCTCATTGTTTTGGAAAGGTGGCAATCCCGTCGTCGACACTCCCTCCTCAGATTTTGGGTTTGTAAATTCGTAGTTTTCTCCTTTGGTGTGTGTCATTCAACTTCTTTGTGTGCAAGCGAAATGTGGCTTATTGATCTAGGTGGATTAAACAAGAACAAGTACAAGTGGCTCTGCACAAAGGCTCAAAAATCAAAATGTTCAAAAGTCTCTCAAACCAAGTTTAGGTTGTATATCTCGTCGTCCTGATCATGGTGGTGTGAACGATTCGTCAAACTGAGCTCGTATGTGAAAGTTAGGAGGAGTCAAAGTTTTGGGTTCACTTAGTGACTCAACAGCCTTAAGGAAGGCACAAATTAGACTTTTTTCGGCCATCGGATTTTGGCAAACCCAGGCCATATTCCCGGAAAATTTGTGGCCTCGTTAAAAATACTCCGGCCATTTTCAATTTTTTTTTAAAATGGCTAAGTTGTTTTAATAAAAAAAAATTAAATTAAAAAAAAGAAAGTGGCGGGGCCCAACCGCATAACAAAGCCATGTTAAATGATGGGGTGGTTGGCGGTCAACCCCACCACCCCCAACCAAAAGCCACCATATATTGTTATAGATACGCACATGGCATAAACCGGCTCGAAAATTCAGGACCGACGGGTATCGAACCCACGTGGGCTGGGCCACCCCATGTGGTGGTCCTATTAAACCATATCCCCACGAAAATATAAATGTTGTATGGTGGGTTGTTGGGTGGGCCGCCCAATGCGGGCCCAACCCACACTAAAATGAAAATGCGCCTTATAAAATAAATATATATCGTGCTATGTTGGGAGGGGAGGGATTTTACCCACGACCCCTCCTCAATAACATGCCACTTTTACCAACACGCCAACGGTGGGATTTGAAAATGTCCGCCCACTTTTTTGTATTTAAATCCAGCTTTTTTGTTGTGTGCCGAGGGAAGCCAAGCATGGAGAAGGAGCACGATTTTGTAGAAGATTAATGTTATTTTGCAGTCAAGTATGGGTACGGAATCCGAGGAGATGCACAGATTTCAATTTTTATTTGTAGGTACATTGCTACACGTAAATAAAGGAGGTGGAACCATGAGCCAGAAAAGAGCCAGGTGGAATCTTGATTGAGCACCATTTTCAGGAGGGCGAAATTTTGACTTTGTCCAAATGGGACAAATTTTATGTCATTTTTACACTAGTCGATGCCACGAGTCTGATGGCGTGCTCATTTTCTTCATTTGAGTTTTTGATTTTTCATCCACTTTTAGAATTGGGTTATGCAGGTGTCAGATTTCCGCGTGTGAGTAGTCATTTTCACATTTTTCGATGCCACAAGTTTGATGGTGTTTTCAGATTCAGCCGCAGAGCATCTCAGCTTTCAACAAATGTCAGCATGAGGTAGATGATATGGATTTCATGTACTTCTTAATTTATTTTTCTTTGAGATGCATTATGTCTTGCAGATCTCAGTTGATACATGAGTCATGGGATATTGCCTTGTTTTGTTATTGATGTACTTTTAGCTATGGATTTGTGTTATGTATGAAATCCCTTTTATGCCATATTAGCGGGATGCTCAATTTCATATGTGTGTTTTTTGAGATTTCTTGTTTGCATGGATTGGTGGGATACTCTTATTTATTACATTTGAGCTATGGTCATACTGATAGGAGTCTTTCTTTATGTATGAGAGTTCTGCAGTGGAACATCTCTTAAAGAAGCCAAGCCACTCCTGCGTGAGGGAAATTTTTCCTTGTATGTCATAGGGAAACACATCCATGTACATCTTCTTCTAACAGCACATAATGCGGCGGCCTACACCATCTTGACACTGAGGCCCAGAGATGTAGTCCCTCCTGGACGAACTCTGTTATCAAACGACGTGTTCTTATGATTGTTGATCTTGTCCTATTATGTTCCTCTTATTTACAACATACACTTATTCATTTATGTTCTTTAACATCTTAATTAAATGCGATTCTAATTATGAGCCGATGTAAAAGGTCTTGGTTAAGGGTATTAAGAATTTACCCTGGATCAAGTGGTATCAGAGGAGGTATTCTTCCTGATTGGATTGCAGGTGTGAACATTGACTGTTTTCTAAGTCGAGCCATGGAGAATGTCAAGGACATTTACGAAACCATGCTTAGGGTGTTTGAGAAATCAGACGTGTTGTACGAGGCTTATGAAAAACAAGCAGTAGAGAACGAAGAATTAAAGACCCTCCTACACAAAGAGAAGGAGGAAAAACATCAGTTGCAGCTTCAGTTGCAAGCCACAACAGAGGCGTCAGAAGGTTGGAAGCGCAACAATGAAATTCTTCAAGTAGATCATGATACGTTGAAGACCCTCCTACAGAAAGAGAAGGAGAAGAAGCAGCAGTTGCAGCTTTAGTTGCAAGCCACGACAGAGGCGTGGGAAGGATTGAAGTGAAACAATGAAATTTTGCAAGCAGATCATGATGCCTTAAAATAATTCCTACAGAAAGAGAAGGAGGAGACACAACATTTGCAACCTCATCTACAAGCCGTGTCAAAGGCATTGACGGAAGTGAAGCGCAACGAAGGCTTACAACAACTTTCTTCATCTGTTTCATAATCAACACCTAAGGTAAACAGTGTTGATTTTTCTTCAGTTTCTTCACATGATATAATTTCAGTTGGAAGTATGGAGATTCCCATTGTAGGAACCGGCATGAGACTCCTCACCAAGATGGGGTATAGAGGAGGAGGACTTGGCGTTCGTGGCCAAGGCATAACCAAACCATTGGAGGTTGTGCAATGACCTTGTTATGCAGGTTTGGGGTACACTGATGAAGGATGTTCGAAGGACATCAAGGGAAAATAGATAATGATGAAATCTCCAAGGAAAAGGAATTATGGGGACACTTCGCCATCATTCCATGGCAGTGCACATTGTAGTGAAGGAACTGAGGCGAGGTCCCATCATCATGATCGCATCAGAGACCACCCCAAAAGGCATACTAAGTCTCATTATTCCAGAGTTCATTTTTATTATAAGAATGTTGATAACCATGAACATAAAATATGGCATCGTAAAACTTGTTATTTTTTTGGTTTAAATAAACATGTGATTTATGAGTGCTGGAAGAGGATAAAAAAACAAAGGAGGAAGAGGCATGAAAAGCCTTCTCCCCAATAGGAAAAGAATTCGGTTAAGCAGGTTTGGATGAAAAAGAAATTTTTCACCCATTGCGACCGAAGTGGCCACCAAAGAGCCACATGCTGGAAAATTCATCCAAAGCAGCGCCTTAAAGACAAAGTGCCCATGCATAGACAAGTTGAAAGAGTTATCAATAAGAAAGTTCACTAGAGGGAAATTATCCACTCGCTTTAATAAGTGAGAAGTGGTTCTTCTAGATTTTTTTTATTTCTAGAGATATTAAGTTTGTCATGGCCATATTTGTAAATCATTTGTCGCATTGTTTCCATCACTCATTTAAGCGACCATGATATTTTTTTTCTTTTGGCCTTGTTTTATAAGTCGTCTGATGCATTTCTTTCATGTAAAAGTGATGATGTGTTGCCATCACTTCGAGATGTGATGATTATGTTTTGGTCATGTTCTATGAGTCATCTGATCCATTTATTTCATGTAAAAGTGATGAGGAGTTTTTCCATCACTTTGAAATGCGACGATGAGGTCTAGTCTTGCAATTTTGTTGAGGTATGATTTCTATTTTGCTGTAATCTTAACCACCGAGTACATGTTATAAACTCGTGGCAAGTATGGAAATATTTGGGTCATTGTTGGTCACATTGAGAATGTAATGTTTGTTGTAGCTTTAGGTAGGTGTTGACATTCTGATTCCGAAGGACGAAAGTGAAGGAGTTTTCAAGGGATGTGCCTTTTTAGATATCGCATTACAACAATTGTAGATGATGGCTTTGCTTCTCGATTCCAAAGTATGAGAGGTGAAGGAGTTTTCAAGGGATGTGCCTTTTCAGACATCACATTGTAGCAGTTGTAGATGTTGGCTTTGCATCTTGATTCCGAAGTACGAGAGGTGAAGGAGTCTTCAAGAGATGTGCCTTTCACACATTTGTGCCACAACAGTTGTAGATGTTGGATTTGCATCTTGATTCTGAAGTACGAGAAGTGAAGGAGTCTTTAAGGGATGTGCCTTTTCAGAAATCACATTGCAGCAATTGTAGATGATGGCTTTGCATCTTGATTCCAAAGTATGAGAGGTGAAGGAATCTTCAAGGGATGTGCCTTTTCAGACATCGCATTACAACAGTTGTACATGATAGCTTTGAATCTTGATTCTGAAGTAAGAGAGGTGAAGGAGTCTTCAAGGGATGTGCCTTTTTAGACATCGCATTGCAGCAGTTGTACATGATGGTTTTGCATCTTGATTCCGAAGTATGCCAGGTGAAAGAGTCATGTAGGGATGTGCCTTTCAACGACATTTGTAGATAGTTGATGATAGGTAAATCTTGATTATTTTGGAGGACCAAAAGCTCTTTAGTGGGGAGGAATGATCTAGGTGGATTAAATAGGTACAAGTAGAAGTGGCTTAGCACAAAGGCTCAAAAATCAAAGTGCTCAAAATTATCTCAAACTAGGTTCAAGTTTTATATCTCATCATCTTGATCACAGTGGTGCGAACAGTTCGTCAAATCGAGCTCGTATGCGAAAGTTAGGAGCGGTCAAAGTTTTGGGTTGACTTGGTGACTAGGTAGCTTTAAGGAAGGCGCAAATTCGACTTTTCCTAGCCACTGGATTTCTGTAAGCTTAGGCCAGATTCCAGGAAAATTTGTGGCGTCGTTAAAAAGACTCCTACGGTCATTTTCAATTTTTTTTAAAATGACTAAGTTTTTTTAATAAAAAAAAATTAAATTAAAAAAAGGGAGGTGGCGGGCCACTACCCCCACCACCTCACCCAACCGCATAAAAAATCCATGTTAAATGATGGGGTGGTCGGCGGTTAACCCCGCCACCCCAACCAAAAGCCACCATATATTGTTATATATATGCACACGTCATAAATCGGCGTGAAAATTCACGAACGACGAGTATTGAACCTGCATCAGCCACATGGGTTGGCCTTCCCCATGCAGTGGTCCTATTAAACCATATCCCCACAAAAATATAAATTTCGTATGGTGGGTTGTTGGGTGGGCCTCCCAATGCGGGCCCAATCTCTCTAGCTGTCCCAAAAATTCCTTGTTTGTTTAAAAAACGAAGGCCCCAGCAGGCCCGGACCACATTCTATTGAATCATCCCCGAGTCAATCCTCTAAGTAGTGTCAGTCCCTCTGGTGCTTCTTCTTTCACTGCCACTACTGTTGGTTCCTCCTTCCTTGCTTTCTCTTGACTATTTCCTTCTAATGAAGGCCCTTACTTTGGCACTGTCTTGACGAACCCTTCCTTGAACTCTCAAAACTCTATAATCACCCCCTGCCATGTTTGCATAATATTGTACACCTCGGTGATGAATTGGGTTGTTTCCTCGAATTTTTTTTTTTGAGGTCAAGTGCTAAGGAGGCTCTTCCACTGTGTATTTGACTCAAAATGAAGTTGGTGCAACGTTTTAACCTGCTTTTTCACTAGTGGCCTCAAATCATGAAGAAGTTGCTTCATCTTCACTGATTCATCCTAAATTTCTTGTATCTGTGTCTATAGGGCTTTGGCATCATCATATAGTTGTTGACACATGTTTATGTCATTGTTCAGCTTTGCCTCAACCATTACTTTTTGGAGTTGTTCTCTAAGTGGGTAAACAGGCTAGTTCTTGATTTCCAGGCAACCTGACCAGTCATGGACTTGCTCGATCAGTGTTTGTGCCTCCTCTATTGTGTTCTGCAATGCCTCTTTAAGTTTGCTAAGATCAAGCGTCTTTTTTTCAATCTATACTTCATATGCTACTGTCAAGTATGGTAATGCTTTCCTGGTTCCTGACAAAGTCTGCTTGAGCTCACTGTTTGTGGATTGAAAAATCATTGCATGTCATTTTTATGTGATCACAACATTCCACGAGTGTGCATGCAATCATGTCTTCTGGAGCAATCTCTACCACATCTGTAATTGTAGGCCATAACTCTTGGAAATTCTCAGTGATCTTCTCTAGTTGTTTGCACAGATCGTTCTTCTCCTATTGCAGTTATTCGCGCTCCTCAGTGAGTGCTAGTATCTTTTATTGTTGGTGCTCATGCTTTTCTAAAAGATGATTGTGCAATGCCCTTTCCTGGAGTGAAGCTACCTATATAAAACTAAAAAATTTGAATGTTTTCCAGCCCTATAAATCTCCCTAATTCATATCTTATAGGTTTGGAAATATTGGTTGGAGTTGTTTCCCACTGGAAATTTATCTTTCTGATTATACTTGTGGTGATGTTGGTTGTTGAGACTATTCTTCTTGATGCGGGCTATGGCAGGTGGATTTAGGAATGGGTGGGGTGGAACTGACTGTCTGAAATGGTAATGATACATGGTGCATTATGGTGGTGAGAAGGGTACCAGTATCCGTGTTTTCGACTGTCACGGGACCTGTGCTTAGTATAAGGGATAACAATAGGCCCAACTTAACCCTTGTGTTGATATATGTAGTCATCAGTGGGATCTATGAGTCTACTTCCATGTCCATATCGATCGCAACAATGGTACTGGTCGGGATAACATCAGAAATGGCAGAGGAGGTGGAAGTTGTTTGTGGTGATGGATCTCGTGAAGATGATGAACAGAATGAGATTGAGTTTAATGCTCTTCAAATTTTGGTGATGCGAATGAAGTCGAACGCGGGTGGTTCTCAATTATTGGAGACCCAGATTGGGTTTGGTTGTATTGTTTTTTTTATTCCACTAACTAGGTTATAACCTGGGCGACCTTGGCCTTTCTACTTTTAGGTGCTAGAATGGGTGATTTGGAGGCCTTATGCTTTTTGAATGCCAAAATGGTGGGTTGAGACCATGAATGGGGCCCTTTAACTAGTAGTGCATTGAATATCGGAGTACTTACAATGGCAGTTTGTTGAAATCTAGCTTGAAATTGAGAAAACAAAGGAAATTTACTGGTTGCAACCCCTATACTTACCATTTGTTGTTTGATTTATTGCATTTGAGTTTCTAGTTGTTGAATAATAGGTTGAAACTATCTCTTTATCATCCTCTTATTTGTATCTGCTTCTATCTCGCCCAGTAAGGGCTGAGGTACCATTGCTTGAAAACAATAAATGTGTTGGTTGTCGCAAAATTCACTCACAACTCCTAGCTATGACATTACTTCTTTTTGGAATTATTTTATAGTTAGGATAAATCATTGTGCTCTTTTATAGAACATTTAGAGATGCACATAATGTGGCCTTAACTAGGTGTTACTATGGCTTACTCCAAAACAAATATGTTCTAAGTACTCATCAAGTAGTACCATATATATCCTTTCCGCAACATTGATAACATCTGAGATCTTCTTATACCAACCTAAGAAACAAGCCTCATTTATTTATTTTTTATTTGGATCTCCTAAAGCCCTCCATGCTATGTATCTGAGCACTAGTGGTTGCTCTTCAGTTATTTCTGCTAACTACCTTCCTTCTGGAGGACAACATTTCCACATAGCCAACGCCGTGATCAAATATACATATATAAATTTGTGGCTCTTCTATAATTATCCTCACAGGCCTCTAATAGTTCATGCAGTAGATAGGTGCACCAGTTGTGCCGTGCTCCCTCTATGTAGTGCTCAGTGACTGAAATAGTACCTAGTACACACTCATTCTTCATGTAATGGCACATAATCTTGATGGCTATGAGATGGCAGGGAAATTTGATGTTGGCCTTTTTTATGGGCTCAATTTGGGCACCTTTTCCACCTCTCTTGGTGTTTTATTTATCGTAGAAGTTGTCCTCATCAACATTTTTGGTTCTCTTGGAGGCTTCTTGGAAGGTGGAAGTCACAGTGTTTCCTACTTCTAAAAGCCCTATTAATCGATGGATTTCCACTACATGTATTTTAATTCCAATCTCCATACACATAAAACCTTCGTGGATTCTCATGATAAGAATCTTAGTGCATTGGATCAATGCTCCTTGAGTTTCAAACACAGGTAGACTTCTTAGAGAAGCAATTTTGATCTCTGAATTTTTCTGAAGTCGGTAAGAACTCAGATTGCCTAAATTCCATCCTCCTTTGTAATATTCCAAATTTTACAGCTATTTATTGGAATATTAGAGCTCTTACTTATTTTACTTAATTAAGTAAATAAATGGGCGGAGGGACACATAACCCCTTAAGATGAAATCCACTCTTAAGAGTGTGAACATGGTTGTTTAAATAATAAATCTACATCATGGAATAATGGAGAAGCTTATTAATGAATCAAAGAGTGGGGATCAAACGTCATTAATAAGAAGAACATGGAGAGATGAAGGAGTAAAATAAGATCATGGTGAATTAAAAGTAAGACCATAGAGCAATAAATGATGAGAAGATGGAGGAAGTAGTGTATTAGTGCAAGCATGATGGAGAGGGTGAACATTAAATGCAGAGATCATGGAGATCATGGAGAGACAACGCAATCAACATGGAGACCTATGTCCACATGTACAACACAGTTATGAGGTGAGAAAAGGCATGGGAAGGTTCAAAAACTCTATAATGAAGATTAAGGAAACATTAGAGGTAGGCTTTAGATTAGTGTTTTTGATATGTTTAGATCTAGATTTGTCACGTGACATTTCTATGCATGCTTATGCTATTTAGTTAAGTTTGTAGTTTTGTTCAGCACCGGGTGGATTCGAGCAAAAATCCCACCCTTACCCATGGGGGACTTCAAGTGCCTACTCTGGGAAGGTTATTCTGAGCTACCATTCATCATTAGGCACTGGTGCCACAGCGTTCCTACTTTCTGCAAGCCACACATCTTTAGAAATAACACATTTCTGCATCAGGGTTTGGGAGGAGAAGGTTGTCCTTCACTATTTCAGATGAGGAACCAGTGGAGGGTTCATCCTTTCACTTTTTGCTTCAAGATCAGCCTTCCAGCACTTCAGATCCATATCAGGCATCAAGCCAAACATATCATACCTCCATGCAATAACAGTCCCATCAAGGATTGTGCAGTCCAATCTTATAGATCCAAAGGAGGAGGGAAGTTTTCAACATTTCAGCTGGGAATATTGTGAGGAAACATTCCTTCACCTTAGGCATAATGTTTCCATCATTTTTGAGCTACATTTTAGCATCCATCATTAGGCTATAGAGCCTCCATCCTTGACAGCATAGTTTTATGCAGCAGTTGTGTAGCAACAACTACAATCAATAGAGGAGGATAAAGGAGCTAGATCTTGAGCTTCTAGCTTGAGGATATAGTGAAGTGATAAGTGCTTCTTGCATAGATATGACTATGTATCATATTTCAGCCATATATTGATCATATCTAGCTTTAGATCTGCATAACCCACCAGTCAAGGGATCAAACCCTAGGGAGGTGAAATTCTAATTTTCTTAGATCTGTATTTCCTTTCTGGGTTATCTTGGGTTTCCATCACAGTTCCGAGATCTACAATATTGGCATCATCAGAGCTCCAGAGCACCATCTATTTCCATTTCCCTTTCAGCAAGAAGTTGTAAGATCATCATCAGTTGAAGGGAAATCGTAGTATTCAACTTCCAACAGCTCCAGTTATGTAGTGCCTACTTTGGCATTTTTCCAGGGTCATCCTAGGCCACTTTCTTGGCTTGAGTGCTCCTATTATATGCACTGTTGTATCTATATTCCATCTCCATAATAAGAAAATGGCTCACCTATTCTGTCTATATTTGTGTTGATCATAACTTATGTGTACATAATCTTTTATTTCAAATATTGTGTTTGTTTATTACTGCATTCTCTCTTTTGGGATATTACAATGGTATTAGAGCATGATCTTTGGCTAAGCTTGTGGAAATTATTGACAACATATGAGAAGTATATAGTAGAGATCTGTAAATAATGGAGGGATTAAGTTTTGTTGCATCTCTCTTTAGAACTATGAAGGATATCTCCAAGGAGATCAATGAAATGAAGAGAGAGAGGAAAAGAGAAACCTCAAGAAGGTTTCAGAATGAAGAAGGTCCCAGTACTTCTTATCAAAAACAAAGAAGACGAAGCATAGAGCTCCTCAAAGATCTACTATGCCCACTTTATTTGAAGAGGAGAGTGAATGGTATGGAGATAGAAGAAATTCAAAGCCTGAAACTCATGAGACTCTATGTCTATATCCCGAAGAGTACAAAGCACAGTCTAGAGAATTCAAGGAGAATCTAACTCTCCAACAGTTTTTCCAACTCAAGGAAGAACAAAGATCCTACAACAACAATAGAAGGAAGAGGCACAATAGATTCTATTTGCCTACATTTTATGGATCTTCCTCAAGCATTGAAAATGCTTGGAGGAAAGAGTTAGATGAATTTTTTAGGCTACATCCTATAGTTGAGAAAGAGGTTGTTCAGATTATAGCTCTTCACGTTCAAGGTGAAGAAAATGAATGGTGGTTTGGTCACATGGAACATGCAAAAGTGACTAAATATTAAGACTTCTTTCAAAGGATAAGGAATAAGTTTGATAGAAGAAAATAAAAGACATTTCACAAAGAGACATTTCCTAAGAAACAAAGGAAAAATGTCATTCTTTTCACTCTGGACAAAGAGTCACTACATTCACCACCAACTGCAGAAGTACTTGCATCAGGAGGAGAGACACTTGCATATTTGCAATGTAGTCTTAATATCTTGACATACAGGATTTTGTGCATGATTAAAGAGATGCATGAGGAAGAGGAGGTAGATTCCAATGCTGGTACATTGATAGAAGAGCAACCATCACTCTTACCAATGGTGGAGAGACCATTGTCCCAGTTGAAGGAACTCTTTTGGTCTTGCAATATGTTCCCAAACATCAGTTGATCTAAGGTTTGCAATCATTTCTATCCCATATTGTTTCAGTACCTATTATGGAAGCTTCTGGGGACATGCCATCAAGGCCATCGCATAACCAAGTATTAGAGCATCATGATGATTTGAAGCAACAATCTATCACTACATAGAGGACCCTTGATCTAATCAAGTAAAAGATGAAAACCTATCCTGGTCTGTGATTTTTGAGCTACACTCAACCTTTTGAGTTGAAGTGGGGAATTTTAGAAGATGGGATGAGTATGATCCTATGTACAATGTCTGGCTATGAGTTCAACATTATGCCTTGCTATGAGACAATAGATGCAATTCTATTAATGTGTAGTGGTGATGAGAAGAGGACCCATTCATTGGTGGATAATTCCAATGGAAGTTTCATTCATGAAGAATTAGAGAAGCAGATAATAGATGGTAGACATCTTGAGATGGGAAATATTTTTCCTTTTCAAGATGACACTTTCTCAATGAGAATCTCACAACTCAAAGAGAGACTTCTACCTATAACATATTCAGAACCTTATGGGTTTTGGAGGGCCAATGATGGGACGATCTCATGGGAGTTGCACTTCATCGTATCATGGAGTGTAAATTTCTTCAACAACTTGAGGAGGTTGGTGTCTTACAATAGGAGGATACCAAGTTTTTTCAAAATGAGATCCATCACCCACATTGGGATGAAGGGATGGTGATGTGGAGCAAGTGGTTGCAAAGCCCCTTACAGAACTATGATATAGGATAGAAAGAAGCTTGGCTACGCTAGTTTCTCTTGGGTGAGTATGGTTACTACCCAACAACACATATTTTCATGATCCATGCCTTGCACAACACTGATGTAATGAAGGAGGAGGCATGGTTGGGCTAGTTACTCTTGGGTGAGTATGGTTACTACCCAATGGCTCATATTTCTTTGACCCATTCCTTGCATATCAATGACAGAATGTAGCAGAAGAAGGCATGTTTACTTTGGTTGTTCTTAAGAGATTTTGGCCATCACATGACATCTCCCATGTTTATGTGTTTGGTTTTTGTTTGGAATATGGGATAACACTCTCATGATGTGTGATAATGGAGTTTGTCTGTATTGGGATAATATGACATTCCACATGTCAATAAATGTGTTGTTGCTCCATGATTCACATGATGACGTGAAGAGGCAACAAGAGATCTTGTTGCTATGGTTACTCTTGGGAGATTTTGGCTTGACATACTCCCCTACTTTGCATGATAATTTTGGAGGATGGAAACAAGAGGCATTCCTCTGATGGCTCTTATTTGGAGAGTATGGACACCATACTTGGTATGATGATAAAGTGGTGGGGCAACATGATGATTTGCTGTGTTGGCTTCTCTTGAGAGAATATGGCCAACCCACTTGGTATGTTGGTGGTATGTTGTGGCAGCAAGAAGATTTGATGCAATGGCTTCTATTGGGAGAATATGGTTTGACATCTTCTATGTCTACCCATATTTCTCTACTTCTTATTTTTCACAATGATGGGATGATGCTTGGATCCAACAAGGCCAATAGGGATAAAGATGAAAGCATGGATAGACATAGTCTACTTCATGAAGCATGGGATGGAGAAATGTTTTGTGATTTGGAGCTTTCCTTTTGTGGAAAGAACCACTTCTTTTCATGTATCTCATGTATTGATGATGATGTTGGACATCACATAGTTTTCACTTGGTACTTCATTGAAGATGAGGGCATCTAACTACATTGATGGAGGTCACTCCAGACATTCTAGAGAGGAAAATTTGGAGATGGGCATGCATTATTAACATATTGCAGCAAATGGGGAGGCCTTCCTTGTGAGGATGCCATTTGGAAGGATATAGATGTCTCAAGCATATAATTTTAGAATTTGCTTGGGGTCAAGCAACATTTTGGCAGGGAGGAATGTAATATTCCAAATTTTATAGCTATTTATTGGAATATTAGAGTTCTTACTTATTTTACTTAATTAAGTAAATAAATGGGTGGAGGGACCCATAACCCCTTAAGATGAATAAATCCACTCCCAAGAGTGTGAAAATGGTCATTTAACTAATAAATATACATCATGGAATAGTGGAGAATATTATTAATTAATCAAAGAGTGGGGATCAAACATCATTAATAAGAAGAACATGGAGAGATGAAGGAGCCAAATAAGATCATGGTGAATTAAAAGTAAGATCATAGAGCAATAAATGATGAGATGATGGAGGAAGTAGTGCATTGGTGCACACATGATAGAGAGGGTGGACATTAAATGCAAAGATAATGGAGATCATGGAGAGACATCGCAGTCAACATGGAGACCTATGTCCACATGTACAACACGGTTATGATGTGGGCCAAGGCATGGGAGGGTTATAATGAAGATGAAGGAAACGTTAGAGGTAGGCCTTAGATTATTATTTTTGATATGTTTAGATCTTGATTTGTCATGTGACATTTCTATGCACACTTGTGTTGTTTAGCTAAGTCTACAGTTTTGTTTAGCACCGGGTGTCTCCGAGTGGAAATCCCACCCTTAGCCATGGGGGACTTCGAGTGCCTACTCTGGGAAGGTTATTATGATTTTCCATTCATCATTATACATTGGTGCCACATTGTTCATACTTTCTATATCCCTCACATCTTCATAAATAACACATTTCTGCATCAGGGTTTGAGAGGAGGAGGTTGTCCTTCAGTATTTCAGCTGAGGATCCAGTGGAGGGTTCATCCTCTCACTTTGTGCTTCAAGACAAGCCTTCCAACACTTTAGATCCATATTAGGCATCTAGCCAAACATATCATACCTCCATGCAACAACAGTCCCATCAAGGATTGCGCAGTCGAGTCCTGTAGATCTAAAGGAGAAGGGAAGTTTTCAGCATTTCAGCTGGGAATCCTTTAAGGGATCATTCCTTCACCTTGGGCATATTATTTCCATCATTATTGAGCTACATTTCAGCATCCAACATCAGGATAGAGAGCCTCCATTTTTGACAATGCATTTTTATGCAACAATTGTGTAGCAACAACTATAATCAGTAGAGGAGGATAGAGGAGCTAGATCTTGAACTCCTAGCTTGAGGATATAGTGAAGGGATCAACCCTTCTTGCATAGATATGACTGTGTATCATATCGCAACCATCTATTGATCAGATATAGCTTTAGATATGCATAACCTAGAATTCAAGGGATCAAACCCTAGGCAGGTGAAATTCTGATTTTCTTAGATCTAGATTTACTTTCTCGGTTATCTTGGGTTTCCATCATAGTGCCCAAATTTGCAATCTTGGCATCATCAGAGCTGCAGAGCACCATAGATATGCATTTCCCTTTTAGCCAACAATTGTAATATCATCATCAGTTGAAGGGATAGCATAATATTTAGTTTCTAGGAGCTCCAGTTATGCAGAGCCTGCTTTGGCATGTTTCCAAGGTCATTCTAGGCCACTTTCTTGGCTTGTGTGCTCCTATTATATGCACTATTGTATATATATTCCATTTCCATATTAATAAAATGGCTCTCCTATTCTGTCTATATATGTGTTGATCATAACTTATGTGTACATAATCTATTTTTTAAAATTATGTGTTTGTTTATTATTGCATTCTTCCTTTTGGGATATTACATCCTTCGTGTATACCTATGTGTATACTTTCCATTTTAATGTTATAAACTAAAATGAATTTGTGAATTCGGCATAAACAAACCCCACTTTGTCATACTTCCCTGTTACAGTCTCTAATTTCTCAATTACAGAATCAAACTCTAGTTTGAAATTTGAGACAATAGTCTTCATCATATTTGAACATCGCTGGTAGACAATTGATACAGTGGGCCTAGACTTTGACTTGGGACAATTTATATTGGATAAAACCTCTCGAATATTTGCTTCCATCACCCTGATTTCTGACTCTGAATAATTCAGTATATCCATGCAGATTAATTAGATATCCTTGACATGACATATTGTGATGAGACTGTTTAACTAATTATTTCGAAAGCTTTCCCCCTTGTCTTCAACTGTGTGACTTGCTAACGACGGGTAATTTGAACCTAACTTGGCTCACACGATTATGGAAAAAGCGAGTCGAGGTGATGGGTAATTATTATGCAGTGATGATTGTGATTTATTAGGCAATAATGTTTCTATTACAGGAAAGCTTTATTTTAAATTCAGACTGACATCAAAGTTATGGGGTAATTATTATGATATCATTGACGACATGTAGGATACCCCCCCTGACCGCAAGAAGTTGTGGTGAGGTGTATATATCTTTACAACTGGACTGACTCTGAGGTGTACATCTCCTCGTAACTAGAATGACTTATGGAAATGTAAAGCTTATGACTGATAGACTATCATAACTCACTTAATTATTGATAGAAAAAAATTGCTGACTCGATCTATAATTACTTACTTCTCCTTGCAAAGATTTATTTTGATTGAAAATTTTAATGTATTACTCCTGGAAGGGTTTTAGGTGTGCGCCATTCACCTATATTGGTAATAAAATACCATAAAGTTGTGCGAGTGTTACACGTAATTTTGTCCCCATGACACTTGAAAGTAAAAATGGATCTATCACCATCCACACTTATGTTCCAGTACACTCCCTTGCAAGTAAAACATTCATATTCCTTGACCAAATCATGAATTTTGGGTAAAATGGTTCTTTAACCTCTTAAATATATCTTGCACACTTTTCATAGTCAATGTTTGTGCATGCGTTGTTACTGCCATAAATACCTGTGCAGTTTTGTGCTCAATTTTCCATTAAAAACTGTGCAGCTCTCTCAAAGTAAAGTAAAAAATAAAAGTAAGTTCTAGAAGCATATTTGGGCACATATATCCCAAATAGAAGCCTCTGAGTCATATCAGTTCGAGCCAAGCCCCTCTAAACATGGAGATAATTCCCTTGGATCATGGAACCCTAATCCCATCATTTATGGATCTCAGCCATATTTAGTGGATTTAAAACATCCTCGGTTTCTCCCATAAATTGAGATGAGAACTTAAGATTAGGGGCTTATGATAGTCTTGTGCTGGTAATTTTAGATTGGAAAGCTTGTTAGCCAAGGATGAATATTGGAGGTATTTGGGAGGAACCTTTATGACATCAAGGTTTGGTTGTAATATTTTTCTTTTATCCTTGAATAATACATTTGGATACTTTTTCCCATTGTGTTGTTTTCTTTGGATTTTGAATGGTTTGTGCTCATATATTCATTAAAACAATTTCATTTCCTAATCTCCTTGATCATTAGGTTAACCTGGTTTTAGATTATTATTATGCTACAGATGCATTTGATCCTTGGTATGGTTGTGTTTGTAGGTTTATTCTAAATATTGAGGAGCTACATCAGGACAGAGTGCAGGATCTTCATCAAACATTTCGTTTCAAAGGTAAGAGAATCATCCTCTTCTTTTAGTTTTAATAATCTGAATGAGGTTAAGTTAGGGAAAGATATATTCTGATGTCCTTTCATTTCTAGTTCTCCCTTAGGATTCTAGGGAGCACACTCTTGTGTGAAAGCATGATTTATATGGGTAAAAATGACCTTTATAAACCCTGGTCCTTGGAATTCTAGAACAAGAAACGGTCCTAGCCAATACTTCTACAACTTACCCAGGAACTTGAGGAGCTTATTGTCATACATTAAGATGTGACATCCGACTGTGAATGTATTTTTCTTAATGTTTCAGTCATGCCAGGCCTTTTATCATTGCTTCTCTATTGATTGATGGAAATCTAATAGAAACCTGGATTCATCTAACTCCCATAGCTCCTCTAGTATTTTTGCAATTGATTGATCCTCTGACATGTGCATTTCTTGTGCGATAAACAAGCTTGGGACTATGAATTCTGCAGGTATTGCTGCTTCTCAACCATACACTAATTCGAAAGGTTTTTGTTTGTGTAACCTCTTGGCAGTTGTTCAGTAAGCCCATAATGTAGTTGGGACTCTTTCTTATCAATCATCCCTATTGGCTGAACACACCTCACCAGACCCTTCTCCAATATCTTATTGAATTCTTCAACTGTTCCATTTTCCTATGGGTGATATAGAATAATCTTATGATGCTGGATCATAAATTTCCATAGCAATGACATGATTGTTTCATTGATCGAGTTGCTTCCTTGGTCACTTGTCAAGCTTCAAGGACATCCAAATCTTGTAATGATATTCTCAAAGATAAAATTGGTTGCGATGTCAGTTGTACAATCCCTTACTAGCATTTCTTCAACCCATCTTGTCAATTATTATGTTGCGGTTATAATGAATCGCTCTTGGGAATGGAATGTGGGCTAATTGGGCCTATGAGATCAACAACCCACTTTTCAAATGCTTGTAGCACCTGTACAAGTCGTAGCGGCCACTCATCACGATGTGATTTTTTTCCAACCATCTGCAATATATCACTAGTGTAGTCCCTTATTTTTGTTAGTGTAGCCCCCTTCTTTTTATTGTTGTACCCATGTAGTCCCCATATTGTTATTATTGTTCTCGATAAAATCCCACTATTTTTATTCCTGTGCCCTTACATTATTATTGTGGTTAGCTAGGATTATATTGTGACCCCATGGACTCCTATATATAAAAAGGAGGTTTTGTGATTTGAATCATTCAAGAATTGCTCATTTGTGTAACATAAATTATGTTTTCCCTTCGAAGAGGCTGATTTATAAGGCATTGGCTCATCTTCTCTTCTATTTCATGAGCTGGTTTCATAACATTTGGAATCAAAGATTTGGATTTTATGGTTTTTCTACTTCAAACATGTCATCGTGGAATTTTTGCTATAACATTTTTTCTACAAAGTTTCAGAAGCTAAAAAAAACCTTGTTTGTGAAGAAATCCCGAGGAGCTGTGTGTAAAAATTTCAGATCTTGGTTTGCAAGATTTTTGAAGATATGATTTGTGGAAGTTACGGTTTTTGTAGGCTCCTGAATTTCATCTCAAAGAGGTGACCTTGGGAAAATCGTCATAACTCTCTCTCTGAGCATGGGATTGGAATTCTGTAAAAAGTGGAAAAAATGACACAAAATTTTGTTTCCTATGTATCGATTTCAGAGACGAAGGAGGAAACAGTGACACATGGCACACTGTACAAGTTAGATCGACTGAACTAGTCCATAATTAGGTCATTTTGGGAGATTGAGCATAACTTTGTCTTAAAGAATCCAAATCAGGTCAGACTTGTGACATTAGAAAGAAGATTCATAGAGCTACTAAAGTACTGAATATAAAATATCAGCGATAAGAATTTACATATATATTTCATGAAAAATATTCTGAAGAAATAAAAACGAGGCGTAATTGCACAATTATTCTCACTAGAAGTTTCAACACCAAAATCATCTATTTCTCCAGATCTATAAAAAATATTCGACAATCATTCAAAGGTGTTTGAAACTACCAAAGGACTCCCACCTATTCTTGATCATGATCATGCTAATCATTTGACTCCAGGAAGTGTTCCTCTAAAAATCAGGCCTTACATATATTCTTATGTCCAAAAGAGTGAAATTGAACGTATGATTATAGAAATGTTAGAGGGTGGTATAATTAAACCTAGTCAAAGTTCTTTCTTTGATTCCGTGTTGCTGCACAAGAAGGATGGATCATGGCGCATGTGTATGGATTATAGGGAGCTCAATAAGCTCACTTTTAAAGATAAATTTCCCATTCCCACAATTCATGAATTATTGGATGAATTACATGGAGCAATTTATTTTACCAAGTTTGATCTTCATTGAGGATATCTTCAAATTAGAATGAAGACTAAAGATATTCTAAAATAACCATTTCAAACTCATGAGAGTCATTATGAATTTGTGGTTATGCTTTTTGGCCTTACCATTGCACCTTCTACATTTCAAGGGTTAATGAATTCCATTTTCAAACACTTCCTTTGAAAATTTGTGTTAGTATTTTTTTATGATATACTAATCTACAATAGGTCTTGGAAGGATCATGTTGAACATGTTAACAAGGTGCTCAAACTATTGAAGGAGAAACAATTATATGAAAAAACCTCCAAATTTTTCTTTGGAGTACAAGAGGTGGAATATCTCGGTCATATTGTATCTCAAGAGGGTGTTAAGGTAGACCGTAACAAAATTAAAGGAATTAAGGAATCGAAATTCCCCACAACCATAAAGCAGTTGTGAGGATTTCTCGGGTTAACAAGGTATTATTGTAAGTTTGTGAAGAATTATGGGAGAATAATAGCACCTCTAACAACATTATTGAAGAAAGATTAATTTTCATGGAATCTTGAAGTAATTAAGGCCTTTGAACATCTTAAAGAGGAAATGTGCCAAGCACCAGTATTAGCGATGCCAAAATTCACAAAAACCTTTGTTGTGGAATGTGATGCCTCAGGAAATTGACTTAGTGTTGTTTTAATGAAAGAAGGAAGACCTATTTCTTTTGAAATTCATCTAATCAAAGGAAATTATTTACAGAAATCTATTTATGAGAAGGAAATGTTGGCAATACTACATGCACTAAAGAAATGGAAACCTTACCTAATGGGAAGAAACTTCAAGGTAAAAAATGATCATGATAGTCTTAAATACTTTTTGGAACAAAGACTATCTTCAGAAGATCAACAAAAATGGGTCAAAAAGATGTTGGGTTATGACTTTGAAATCATCTACAAAAAAGGGAAGTTAAATGTTGTTGCAGATGCACTCTCAAGAAAGGATGAGGAGGTGGAAGGATTGCTTTGTGCCATTTATATTATTCAACCAGATTGGATAACCAAATCAAGGGAGGAATGGAAGAATGAAAAAGAAGTGTGTAAACTCAGCCAAAATTTGCAGTAATATTTGAGTACATTTGAAACGTTTAGTTGGAAAAATTATTTCTTATGGTACAAAGATCGCTTATATCTTTGTAATCCCAACTGAAACAAAATATACTTTTAGAATTGCACACCTCTCCCCTAGGAGGAGACTGAAGATTTTTAAAAACTTACCATAGGGTGAAGAAATGATTTTATTGGGATGGAATTAAATCTTATATTCAAAATTTTGTGGCATAATGTTTGGTTTTCCAGCAAATAAATTTGAGACAATTAACACCTCGGGTCTGCTACAGCCTTTATCCATTCCAAGTCAATATTGGGAGGAGGTTTCAATGGATTTGATCACATGTTTACCTAAGTCCGAAGGAAAGAGTGTTATCATGGTGGTAGTTGATAGACTTACCAAATATTTACACTTTTGTGCATTGTCTCATCCATTTAAAGCAAGTACAATTGCTACTGCATTTATGGAAAAAATTCAAAAGCAACATGGAAACCCAAATATTATTGTAAGCGAAAGAGATCCCATTTTCACTGGAAATTTTTGGAAAAACTTATTTTCTTGTTTGGGTACTCAAATATCTCATAGCTCATCTTATCATCCTCAATCTGATGGGAAAACTGAGATAGTGAACAAATGTTTCGAAGGATATCTTCATTTTTTGTAGCTGATAAAAATACACAATGGGTCAAGTGGTTACCTTTGGTTGAATGGTGGTATAACACTTCCTTCCATACTACAACAAAAATTACCCCGTTTATGGCAATTTATGGATATCATCCAACATCCATCACATCATCTTTAAGAGAAAATTATAAGGTTAAAGCAATGGAAGATCACATCGAACATGAACAACAAGTTCTCCAACTCTTAAAGGATAACCTAAATTTGGCACAAAATCTAATGGAACAATAGGAATATCAACATCGCAACGAGAGAAGTTTTGATGCAGGAGAATGGGTATTTTTACAGCGACAACCATACAAACAAATGTTCTTCAAGAAAGCTAAGAAGGATAATAAATTATCACCAAAGTACTATGGTCCTTACAAGGTGTTGCAAAATATTGGTACTATGGCATACAAATTGGTGCTTCCTTCTTCTTCCCAATTACACCCAATTTTCCATGTTTCAAGCTTAAAGAAGGTTATAGGTGACAAACGTCTAGTTCAAACAATATTGCCAGAACTTGATGAGGAAGGAAAAATCATATTGGAACCTGAAGCAGTCACAAAAATAAGAACTCGATATGTATGCAATCGAGTTATTTCAAAGTATCTCATCAAGTGGAAGAACTTACCCACTCAAGATTCCACATGGGAGGATGAAAATTTTATACAGGAGCATCCAGAACTGCTCAAGCTTTGAGGACAACACTTTTTTGAAGGAGAGGGACATGTTAGGTCCCTATATTACTAGTGTGGTCCCTTATTGTTTTTAGTGTAGCCCCCTTATTGTTATCGTTGTACCTTTGTAGTCCCCATATTATTATTCTTGTGCTCCATAAAAACCCATTATTGTTATTGTTGTGTTCTTACATTATTATCGTTAGGTCGGCTAGGATTATATTGTGACCCCATGGAATGATGTTTTTTCATTTGAATCATCTAAGAATTGTTCATTTATGTAATGTAAAGGAGGTTTCCCCCTAGAAGAGGCTGATTTCTAAGGCGCTGATCTATCTTTTCTTCTATTTTATGAGATGGTTTCATAACAATGTCACCCTTTGATTTATTCCTTTGCACCTCTGTATATAATCGGCCACCATAAACCTTCTTGTAGAATTTTCCTTGCAGTACATTTCCCTCCAACATGTTCTCACACAACTCCTGAGTGGATTTCCCATAAAACCTCCTCCCTTTTTTGGTCCAATACACAGCTCTGTAGTATGTGATCTAGCCCCAATTTGTATTTTTGACCTAAAATTAACTAATAATTAGCTTTCCTGACAACCGTATCCATCTTCTGCGTTGTGATATAATCCTCCGGGAACTTCCCAGTAGCTAAGAACGATGATATCTCCTCCAAATAGTCTGGCACTACTTCTACTCTGAATAGGTCTGAATCTGGTAGTTAATCATCGATATAAACTCCAATTTCTCCTGACTCAAGTCGCAATAGGTGGTAAAGTCCGACATTTAGCCAACCTGGCTTGACAATCATTTTGAATGTGAACTCTTGAAACAGTAGTAACCATATACATATTATCCCCTCTAGCACAGGATTTTTCACTAACTATTCTAATGAAAAGTGTTTTGTAAATAATTTTAAGGGAAGTTCTAGAAGATGGTGGAAATTTTTTTAAAGAGAATACACCATCGCAAGTTCCTCACATTCTATTTTTGTGTAATTATTTTTTGTTGTCAACAATTTCTTACTAGAAAATTAGAATGGGTGGCCCAATATTTCCTTCACTTGGTTGAGCCAACACAACCCCCAATGCTATCACTGATGTATCAATATCTACATGAAACTGTTTGTTCCAATCAGGATAAATAAACATTGGTGCACTAGCCAAATTATCATTTAATATGCTTAATTCCACATTACATTACTTTTTCCATATGAATTGTTCTATCTTCTTAAGTATTTTTTCCATTGGAGATGTGATGAATGCACAGTTGCTGATGAACCTTCGATAATAACTAATATCCCCCAAATCAGATTTGAGCTGCTTTATATTTTCTAGTGGTTCCATATTCATAATTTTCGCAACCTTGGTAAGGTCCATACACACTCGCTCTTTACATACAATGTGGCCTAGTAATGTTCTGAAAGCAACAACAAAGGTACACTTTTTCACGTTCAACAATATTTGCAGTTGTCTACACCGGTCGAACATTATTCGAAGTAGGATGGAGTACTTCTTTAGCAGGTTGTATACTATCCAAATCCATCTATATTTCCATAAATATGTGGACATAATCTCTGAATTCCGCTATTACGATCCGAGAGAATACTGTTGGTGAATTATTGAGCCCAAAGGGCATCACATGGTAGGCGTATGAACCCACTCTGTAGTGAAAGTCATTTTCTTCTTATCCTCCTCTGCAATTCTGACATGATGATACCTTGAGAATCCATTTGTGAATGAGTCATATTCATTTCTGGATACATTATCTAATACTTCGTCACTGAAGGGTGTGAGAAAAGGATCATGTACTCAATCATTATTCAAACTGCGATAATCTAGATAAACCCTGATCTCTATCGCATCCTTCTTATTTTGAATGAATATTGGGCTAACCCAATCAGCTTCATCAATTGGGAATTTCAATCCTGCATCTAGCATCTTGTCTATTTCCTTCTTTACTTTCTCCTTCACTCTTGGATTCAATCTATAGGGTCAGTGCTTCAATGGTTTTGTGTCTGGTTTGAGCATAATCCTCATTTCTCCTATACCCCCTATGATTCCTTTTAACTCCAAAAAATATTACAGAAATAGGTATTCATATTCTCTTAGAAAATTAAATATATCTTCTGTGGTTTGGTTGTCCCAGTAGTCTCAAATGGATGTTAGCTTTGGCTTTTCTTTGCTTCCTATATCGTGTTTCTTCACCTTCAATGGCAACAAATGAGGTCCTTCTATTATGGGTCCATCTCTGAATCCTCGTTCCCCTTCCTTTTCTTCAAAATTTAGATTCCTTAAGTCTTCTAAATCACCTTCATATAGCTCTTGATCTACATTTCCACAAGTTACCGCTTCTTTGTGATTTGACTCATATACATGCTTCAGAGCAGCCTAGTCTAAGGTCTCTTATGTTAATTGTCCTTTTGTAAGTAAAATTATTTTAACCGCCTGCAAGGTATCTGTAATCCTTTGATAAGTATCTCTAAAATAGAAAATACTAACAAATTGGCTCGGTAGACAATCCCAATCTGCAATTTTTCTATTCATTTCTTCTGTAATATACCATGCTTGGGGAATTTTCCCAGGGTATGCACAAAATCATGCACCCATAATTCCCTTGGGAAATTTTCAATACCCCACCTTTCTTCACAATCCTTTATATGTTATTGGGGATTTGAACTACCTCTATACTGTATATCTAGTTGCGGACCCCCAGATTGTCAGAATATGACCCTTAATGCAATTAAAATTTCATCCCACCTCTTAAGGTTGTTGTGATGGGTTCCCAACCAATGGGCCGACGTTGCCTGTAAGGCCACATTCATTAGAGGTAATTTTTTATCCTTAGGAATAATTTCATCATCCTTATTAATAAAAATATTATTTGTGTACATATTAGTGATAGTAGGATATCCTCTTACCTCCGTTCCGATCCAGTTAAATCCTCAAATTGTTTCACATCTTCGGGTATTGATTTGATATCCTCCATATTTACAATCATCCCAAGCAACCTACGATCCAATGTCTAAACTCTGAACATTGTGCAAGTTGACTGACCTTCTATTTTAGGGTTGAAATAAAATTCCCCCTTTCCCATTGTTAATTGGTACAACCGGTCTAGTAGTCCAGGCTATTCCCTATCATCAGTTGGTTCAGTGAATATTAGCCCTTGATAGGGGTCTATGGGATGGATTACTATAACCCCTTCAACTTCAAAAAACATAAAATATTTCATAAATTCAATCACTACATAGTTCTTGAATGCTAAGTCTATCCCAAGGATTGGAGGGTAATGGTCCTTATCTCCCATTATATATTTTACTTCAAAGTCTGCACAGTTCTCAATCCCGAGAATATCAACTTCCACATATCCTAACCTCCTGATTGGTATGATGCAATACTGATTTTCCATGCACAATTGAATTGGAGAGAATGATAGCTTGGGTCTACCTAATGCTTCCCATGTATTTCTTGGTAGGATATTAACATCTGAGCCCAGGTCTAGCATGGTATCCTTTATGTGGAACCCCGAAATATGTGCATCGATCCTGAAATCCTTCCCTATTCACCTTTTATTCTTTCAGATTATTCTTAAGTGTTTCTTTGGTAACTTGGCAAGGATTGTGATATTCTAACCTTTCCCTCCGTTGACGGTTAACTTCAAATTATCGTGTAACTTCCCAAGCATATGATCATCATTCACAATATTTTAAAAAAATTGAACCATTATTCTATAGGTTGTGATGGATATGTGCCCTTTTATTTCCTAGCCATTGGCCGTACTTCCTATGATTATTCTCATGAATTTTGTAAGGTCCCACCTTACCAACCATAAATAATATAGAGTAGAGGTCACATTAATCACTAGTACTCTTTTTTTTGTAACATTACTAAATTAGTTATCATGTAATCATGTTCCTTCATCTATTTCAATATAATAATACCACATAAGAAGCGAGGGATAACTTTCCCTTAAAACCAATTCCAAAGAAAAATTCCTCTCAAGCTTAAAAGATGATACCATGTTCTCTTTTCATACTTTTACATGAGCTCTAAGAAAGATTGGGAATAAATTACACCACAATGCCAGTTGTGAACATTAAGTTAGATAAACCTATCTAATTTCCTAGATTATGCTAAATAAGATACACTTATTGACTCTTGATATAATAACCACAAAAATATCATGCTTCTATTACAAAAATCACATATAAGTGTACGAGTATTAACCTACCTATAACAAGGTAACTAAGGGAATACTATGTCTCTCTTCACCAGTAAATCTAATAAATATGATATGTTTATGAAATGGAATCACAAAATATATTGACCCAACAATATTTCTAAACTCATCAATTAAAAATTTCTCAATCTCAATTATTAAGGCAATGCTCCAATCATGAAAATTCTATAAGGAACTTTGCAACAAGAGAAACTACTATTACCAATTGAGAAGCATATTATTATTCTGAAAGTGCCAAATAAAACAATGGAATTTCCAAAATTGAGCACACTAGTTTTTTGCTACAACCATTAAAACATAATATTTCACCCCCAAATACATGCAGCTTAGACAAAACTTGTTATGCTCACTAGCAAAAAATCCAACAAAATTAGTCACCATAAAATTGTTTCCAACAATAACCTTTTTTTCTTAAATGAAATATTTAGATAATAAAAGTAACAACTATCATATTCTCTATTCACACTTCAACAATTTATTAGATTCATTTTCACATTCATACAAACTTGATGACATAGGAAGCTACATCTATTAAAAAATCTATTCATAATTTTTCTAGTACATAAAAGCTATAGTAAGTAGGAAATTTACTCTAACAATTTATATGCACAAAAACTAAATCCATTGAAGTTTTGACAAACACTTTGCAAACATGTAATCTATAAGATACAACTATTGAGGCCTTTTGACTAAAAATTTGAAAACATGCAATCTACAACCATTGAGTTCTTTTTACAAACACTTTGCAAAAATGCAAGCAATCTACAACCATTGAGGCATTTTGTCAAACAGTTGGAAGCCATAATATCTTAAGGGAATTTGACATGAATCTAAGATTCTCCCTCAAACTATTTAGCTCATAAAATTTATAAATTAATTATTCAAATCACAAAATATTAAAACAGGGACTAAATCATCTTATTCTTTCACCCAAAACTTGACAACAGGCACACATAATGGGTAGCAACAATCTGCAAAATCACCAATATTTATGATATGGGTTTGGAAAAGTGTTTTTTTGGAATGAAGTAGGGGGTTACAACTCTTATGGTATGGATAACCCCTGATGTTAAGAAAAATCACAACTGAAATGCTCAAGGATGTGATTTCTTAAAACAACAATAACAAAAATTCATACTACCTCTTTCATCAATTTCGTCAAACACTTAGTGTGTAAACTTCAACTATAGTTGTACATGGAGAAATACAACTAAAATTTATGTTTGTATTATATTTTCCTCAACTCATGAAAACTTTCTATGAACAAAAATTCATTATAAACTGAACTTAAAAACTTTAGCAACACATTCTTATTTTAATCCCTCCTACATGTACATGCTCAACTACAACTACCATTCATTATTGGTTAGCTTAGAATTAACTCTGTAAATATCTCATAAACATTCACAAGTATTAGTTCCAATAAATTGAAATTTTTACAACACTTTAAACTAATAATAACTGAAATTTCAAGAATGTGTATGCACATACCTCGTTGTGTATTTTTACAAGTCCAAAAGGATGGGAATATGCTCCATCTCCAATGAGAGTATGCATATCCTTACCAACTCATTGTGACCATCTGGTTTTCCAAACAACCATATCGAGGGATAACTTCTCCCTATGGAACCTTTGAGTTGTAAGAGATAACAAAAATTACTAAAATATAGCAGTATAGAGATATCCAAGGCAAGCTGAGGAAGATAAGCTTCACTTCCCCCCAATACCACTCATGGTTAGCTCCACCATGTAGAGCTACTTAGTAATTTAGTTTAGGAAGTTCAAATTAATTTTGAAAGAAATTGGCTACTCTTCAAGTCTCTCCCTCTTATAATATTTTTCAAATCTCTCCAACTCTTGGTATCAAAATGCACCCCCTCCCCCCCCCCCTCCAAGTGAGAATACGTGAGACACGTATATAGGAGGAGTAACAAATTATTGTCATAAAAGAGGAGTAATATGCATGCCTTGTATTCCATTTAGAGGAATGTATCTCATGCCATTAAGGAGAGGTATGCATGCCTTAGTTAAGGAGAGTGTAACATATGCATTAAAGAGAGTGTAAGAGGAATATTTTATGACATGTATTTAATGAGTCTAACAAGAATATGCCATTCTTTTATGAGTGCATAAAAGAGATTGCAATGTATTATTAAAAGAGAGAGAGAGTTACATAGAGCCATGAGAATCACCAAGGAGAGAGGTGTTAAGTGATTGAGGAGATATAATTCCCCATTAATAATAATATAATAGTCTCATAAAAGATAGTAATAATATTAGTAATATTGAGGATTAAGTAGACATTGAACTATTAGGATTGATCAATGATAAGTTAAGTGATTTTCCTTCAACTATACTTGATTACCCATTGATTGGAGGTGATTTACTATTTTTGGAAAGTCATACTTGAGATGTTAGACATGAATTTCTAATTTTAGAAAGTCACTAAAAAATTGCCATGAATGAGATTTTATTAAGGAAATTCATCCCCGAGTTGCCCGTTAATGGTATTTATCTTTCGGAGAATAGGGATTCTGCACTGCTATTGCATGCATCTCCATTCCCTAGTAGATTGAGGACTCTGTGCCCTGATCTACTCTAAAGATCCAAGATTCCACACCTTGATCTTTTTAAATATTTAGGAATCTGTGCCCTAAAAAATTAATTGTAGATACAAGACTTCATGTCTTTATCTTTCATGTATTTAGGACTCCGCGCCCTAATCCCTTTATTATATATCCAAGACTTCCTCGTCTTTATATTTCATGGATTTGGGACTTTGCACCCTAATTTCCATGGCTTATCATCTACTCTACTTTGAAACTTCATGCTTCAACTTAAGGTACTAATTATGAGCTCATACCCATCTAATGGTTCGTTGGTAAGGTCTTCTTCCAAGACCTGCACACATCACAATCTCATAGATCAAAGGAATCAAATGAATTTCATAATTAAATTATTCACATTTTATAAAGGATTGTGCATGACTTCCACAGTTATTTATAATTTGATCATCCTTGTCAGAAATGACCAAGTCCCTTACCACATCATGCCTAGTACGCGATTAAGCACATATAATCATACAAATCATGCATCATTCATAAATGATAATTAACCATATGTTCCATATAACCATGATCATCCATAGTTCTATGTGTCCCAATCTTGGATTACCATCCATATCATACACCTATGTCCAAACTAGGTCCTAAACAGAAAACATAGTTAATATTCTCTTAACCAAAATCAGTTCTTATACACAAAACCATTGATATTATCATAAGAACACAACAACGAGGTGACCCAAACCAGGTCTATAGTAAGGAAATATTAAGAAACCCCCCAAATTTATATGTATAATAAATGGGCGAATCCCCATGGTATATAGAAAAATGTATAGGCTATTTTTTCATTAATATAATATACATATATAATTTGTTGGCAAATATTTTACTAATTTATCAAATTTTCTTAAATATTGGTAAATTTTTCACTAGGTTATAAAGTATTGAAAATTCCTGGTTAATCTTATAAAAAATTAGAAAAAATTGTAAAATATTAGTGATTCGTTACCAATGTATAGAAACATATGTAATAATAAGAAAAATATTTAGTTAAAAACTATGATATACAATCCATGTTTTGGAAAATAAAAAACACGGGTAATATTGCTTTAGGTTCTTAATATACACTACTGCAAATATTTTTGCATGTTTTTATTATGTTTTACCACAAATGTATTATCACATCCCATGGGGAAATTAATTGTAAAGGCACCCCCAAAGGCATGTGATGTTGAACCCAATAAATTCTTTTGCTCAAACTTGGTATTTACGCATCTAGATAACCCTCCCATATTCTATGTAATTCATATTCTATAGGCTGCACATGAAAATAAGGTCTATGAATATCTATATCAAAATCATGAATATTTACATAAAATTATTTTGTTTTCTTATACATCACTTTTCTAAAAGGTAGATACTTCTCCAATTCCTCAAGTTCAAATAAACCAACAACTTTAAAATTTGGTGTTTCATCATAATATGTAGGGTTTTCACCTACTTTTGGATCATAACTGTTGTATTTTTTGTTGCAATTTATTCTACAGTTAACAACTCTAATAATGTTGACTTGGCAAAAAATTATTTGAAATCGCACAAATAAAAAATGAGAATGAATGGAAGATTAATATGCATTGAAACTTAATTTCCTACACGATGAAAAAAAGGTAATAACACAAACTCATTAAAAATCTATAATGGGTGAGTTGAAAAAATATAACACAAATTTAAAAAATAGTTTATGCATGTTCATTACTTGGAATAATATCTCACAAAACAATGATCATCAAGGGGTTTTTCACTTCAAGAATAGTACTCTACTAAGCAATCTATCCTTCTCAACTAATTACATGTGATGTTTTTTTCTATTGGTATCAAAGTATAATTGCATTAGATGAATGCCCTTTTCATGATAATATGACTTCTATGATGAACACTTAGGATCCTAGTGCATAGACCATTTTTTTCTTCACTTAACTAAGAAAAGCTCATTTTCCTCTCTTAACAAACAATAAGTATTTATAAAGAAAATATAAAATAAAATAGTAGATTCCAAGAGGTTAATATTCTTTTGTGACACCACAACGTGAAAGGAAATAAAAATAAAAATAAAATAAAACATATCCTTCAATAATCAAATATATAAAGAAAAATATAATAATTATGGAAAATACATTGAATGCCTAGATAATAAGTGAAGGCATATATTAATCCTAACACCATATCATTCTCAAATGAACATGACAAGAAAACAAACAAAATATATTTTTACTCAACAAAGGCCTTTAACTTTAACCGAACCCCTTAAATCAATAAAATAAGATGAAACAAATCATGCCTTAACAAAAGGATCAATTAAACATCAAATAAAAATTAGAAGAATTTAAGAGATCATAATTTTTAACCAAACTAAACCCAAAATTTTCAAACTTGGAAAAATGATCCAAATGCAACAAACAAACAAACCATTAAGAGTGAAAAAATAAAAAAACTCATCTAATTGAAATGAACCCATTCTTGCTTAGTAAAAGCCTTGTTAAAGTACTTATTTATCCTTTGATACAAGGACACTACCTATGTCAAAATATAGATCCTCATCTCATAAAATTATTGCTTCATTTTCTATCACATACAAGAAAGGGATAAAGTAATAGTTAATTATCAAGACATCAATCTTAAAAAACATTACAACAAGGAAATATGGCTTCAATGTTACAATAAAGAATAGAAAGTATAGAACATGATCTTACCTCAAATGTAATGTAAAATTGGAATATAGTATTAGTAACGTTTTTGTGATAAATAATTTAGAACATGCACCAAAAATAGAGGAACAAAAAATTTAATCAAATAAAAGGAATCACTTCATTTGTACTATTCCACTCGATTTTTCTTAAACAACGTATGGAACGTGTAAACCAAAATAAGTGTCCTTTGGGACTTCATATATAATGGAATAGATAAAATATTGTGGTATATCAATTTTCCACTTCTCAATTTGGTCCTCTTTTGATTCATTCTAAACAAAATCATTTCCACATGAACTGTAATTTTGGTCCTCTGAAATATCATGTTCCATATCAATTTTATTATAGGAGTTTGTTGTATTGTCTTCGCCCCTTGTATCAAAATATGATCGCCAAAGATCTAATGCTCTTTCATATGGAAAATTGTTAATTTCATACTTTGTTACATATAATTTTAAACATATATCCATATGTTTATCAAGTTTGTTCCTCAAATTTGACTTCAAAAATGATTGTGCACTAAACATCCTCTCATCCTCTACTGATCACAAAATCATGGTTTGACACAAATATTCTAATTTGAAATATTATGATATAGTTTATTGTAAGTATTAGCTAGCATCTAAAATGTACCATATTCTTGTTATCAAACCATATTCTAGAGGATTCTCCAAAACATGAAATTGTTTCCACATTGTTTTAGCAAATCGCATGGCTTGTTGAAACAATTTTGATGAATCCAAAATACCTTGAATTTAAAAAATAATAATTTAATATTTTAATCCATATTTTAATATTTTTTTGAATCCTTTAATTAGTTTATAAATATTTTTCTTCGTTGGTTTCTTAATAATTTATGCTTCAAATTTCTCCTGAGGTATATTTTATCCTTTATATTATCTGTTACACCATTTTTTGGTCATCTAACCTATTATCATTAGATGGACCCAAGTACACCATGTAAGACCAATTTTACCCTAAGTAAAATTGCTTTCACTATGTAAAATAACTTAATAAACCACATTTATTAGGTCGTTTATGGTCTAAACAGGAAACCCCAAAAGGAAATATTAAACAAACCTATTTTGTTTAATTTTCCTCATGGAATAATTAATTAAACCATAATTTAATTATTATTCCTAGTCATGTTTAACTCAAAAACAAAGAAATTAATTAGATAAACCTTTATTTATCTTATTATTTTCTAGGAATAATTATTTAAATCTTATTTAGATAATATTCCTTGTTAAATATGACCAAATCACCCACAAATAATTAAATAAATCATTATTTATTTAATTACCCTTCAACCACTTCCTTAAAAAGATAAATAAATCATTTATTTATTTACTATTAACAAATAAAGGGATTTGACCCAAGTCAAATACTTTTTCCCTCCAACAAATATAATAAAATATTCCATAAAAGGTGGATCTAGATTTGGTTAACATTATTTTAATCTTGCACCAAGATCTAGAATGACCCAATATTTTGTTATAAATAGGAGGGGTTTTCCTACCATTCTTCACCTTTTGTTGCCTATTAGATCACTCTGGATCTATACACTTGGTCACATTTTTCCACTATTTTCTGTGTGAGCTCTCTTTGAGTTCTATTCTTTGTGTGGGTTTTCTACACCAACAAGAGAGAGAGATTCTAGATCTGAAGTGCTGAGGACTTCCAAGAATCCATCCCATTGAGGAGAATTGGATACGCCTTCTTGTTTTCCTCCCAGTTGCCCTTAATACAAAAAATTCTTTCAAAAATTGTTCTTATCTTGTCTATTGGCAAACCCTTATTTTTACTGCTTAATGTCTTTCTATGCATAGATCTGGTTTTTTGCAGCTCTTTTCTTGATCAACTAACTGTAGATCTGAAGATATTGGCAGCCACTTTTGTTGTTAGGGCTATTAGTTATGCGTAGCTAAAGTGGTCCTTTTTCGTACACTTCGACAAAGGATACATACTAACAAATGGCGACTCCACATGGGTTTTAAATTACGACCGCTGTCGTTTTTCATATTCCTGCATATCCAGCTACTTCAGACCCTAGGGTTGCTTTTCAGCTTTTTTTTTTCCTATTTTCATGTTGTTTTTCTCCTATACAACCCTCAAACATTAAAATTTCTAACTTCCGTGTGTTTCTGGCCCTATTGCACAGGTAAGCGACATTAGCCGCAACTGAGACGGTAACTTTTTCGGAAATCTGCCGCCGAGACACCCGGAGCTTCAGGTTGCACTTTTCAGCCCATAAAATGCGACCTGGACCTCCAGGTCACACTTTTCTGCCCATTTTCTGTGACCTGCACTGAAAACAGGTCAGAACCTGCGACCTACCAATTTTTCAGCTGTTTTTCTGCAATTTTTCTGGGTTTTTCTGAAGCTTCTGTCAGGGTTTTCCAGCCTCCGTCTCAGCTCGTTTCGACCTGTTCCTGATCTGTTTTTCTCATCTAAGTGGGAACCTAGCCCCCTAGGGCTTCAGCACCCTCCACTTTTGGTGGAAGACTTTTAGCTGCTTCAGGTGTCTGATTTTTCAGAGTTTCAACCTCCCCTTTTCCGGATCTATTACTTCCTTTTTAGATCCCTTTTAATCAGCTCTTCTACCTCTCAAATCACCTCCTGAATATTTGTTTGGATCTACTTTTAGGGCCTCCTCCTTTCCCCTTCTGCTTTTTGCTGATTTCCTCCTTTTTTCCAGCCACCTTGCCTCTGCCTCTTGGCTGTGATCTGCACCTCTTTCCAGCAGCTTTATCCTTTAGATCCCTGTCCCTCTTGACCCTAGATCTATTGGCCTCTTTTTAAGTGTGTTTTGACTAGATTTTTTCCCTTTTTTAGATTATTTTTGAGTGACCCGCCTTCTTGGGTTGAATCGATGCACTAGTAGCTGTTATTTTTCTGTTATTTCAGCATTATATATTGTTCTCTACAGATTTATTTTCAGTTACGCAGCACACTTTTTCTCTTGCTCTCAAAACGAAAAGGGTTTAAAAATTAAAATTAACGCACGCCACACACTCACCCTAAGCGAAGAAGAGCTTGGTTTACACCGCCAGGCAAAGACTTTAAAATCAATTGACACTGCACCTATCTGCCCTTGTTTCGACATTGTAATCACTTGATTCTGCACCTCCTTGCCCTTGTGGTCGTTCTTCTTCCCCTTGTGCCGTGTTTGTGTTGTCATCATTGCACCCCCAAGGCGCACTTCCCGGAGACTTCTTGGCCTTCACCCTCAGTTTCCGGTCGATCGACCTGCTCCGTCCCACTGTCGTCGAGCCAGTCCTCCTCCGAGTCCGCACTCCAACTCCTCTTCTGATTCATTGGGTTCTCCTTCTCCTTCTGGTTCTCCCCCTGTCACCTTCACTATGTCTGGTCCAGGGCCTAATGCTAGTGATGCTCCCGGCCCTAATGTCAGAACTACTACTAGCGGAACCGCCACAGGAACTACCTCGGCCATACCCTTGCTGTCGTACATCGCAGGCCTCAGCCTCCCCGATTTCAATCATTTGATCAATGACCCTATCCGCCACGATTTTGGTTGGCCTGCTATTCCGACCAAGCTCCCCTCCGACATCCCTAAGTTCGAAGGCCTTGCTGGAGAAGATCCAACCAATCATGTCCGATCTTTCCACATGTGGTGTTCCTCCAATTCCATTACCGATGACTCCATCCGTTTTCGATTGTTCCAACGCACGCTTACCGGCGAAGCTTCTAAATGGTATGTCGACCAAGCCACCTCTTCCCATACCACCTTTGCGACCATTGCCCAATCCTTTTTATCTTACTTCCAGCTCCCTCTCTGATACGATACTGGTACGGAGCTCTTGACCTCTTTCAAGCAAACCTCTTCGACCCGCCTTTCCACTCATGTCTAGGAATGGCGACGAAGACGAAGCTTATGTCGATCTCCCCCCTTCGAAGATCGGATCTATATGGACTAGTTCCTTCGCTCTCTCTTAGCTCCCATTGGCAAAGATGTCGCCTCCCATTTTCCTCAAACCGAAGAAGCCGCCCTCCAAATAGCCTTGAAATATGACTTGATCTATGCTCAGTCTGGTTATGTTTATACCGTTCATCCTGACCTCCCGAGGCCTGGTGGCGCTAACGCCCCGAGGGCATCTCATTCTGCTGACGGTATCATTGGAGCCCTTTCCCATCCATACGCTCAACCTCCTATGGGCTATGGTCTCCCTCAGGGAGGGCCCAGCACCTCTAGAACTCTTCCCACTCCCAGTAGCATGTATCCAGGATACGGCATGCCTCCTCCTTTTGCCCAACCTCCTGCATACCTCAATGTTGCCCAACCTAACGATTACCTTTATCCGAAGCCTGGTGCGCCAGCTCCTCTAGCATATGCGCTTCCATCTCCCTTGCCTCCTGTTTGGTCAATTTAGTGTATCCTAAATTGCAACATTAATTTATCAATCCGGGATTCGTAAATTGATGAAGTGTGGCGCACTATATGTGCAAGATAACCTATTTCTTACCTTTTTGTCGTTTTTGGTTTTCTAATGTGAGATGGAAATTCTAAAATAAAAACAAGTATGGTTATGATTGTTCAAGGCAATGATATCCTTTATAATGATTTACCAACTTCAAACTTAAAAAGAAATTTGAAACATACAATGACAAAACTTGAAAGGAAATGAAAATGTGCTGCTAGCCTAATAAATCAAACAATGAACTATTGAGCATGAAAACCAAACTATCCTTGCTGCTGTCTAAACACAAAAGAAACTATGCTTAAAGAAATCCAAGAATTGCAAAAAAGTAAATCTAAATCAAATTACATCAACTTATATTCTGATCCCTCGCCATTAGTCCAGCTATGGCTTTCGGAGGTAACCATAAACAACTTGAGCAATATGATATCTAATTTGCAGAAAAAGAAACTAATATCAAACTACACACTCATACTTCAATCCCTCACCATCAGTCCAGCTGTGGCTTTCGGAGGTAAATGAAAATGACATGAGCAATTTAATATATCTAACTTGCAGAAAGTAAACTAATATCAAACTACACACTCATACTTCAATCCCTCACCATTAGTCCAGCTATGGTTTTCGGAGGTAACTGAAAATTACATGAGCAATTTAATATATCTAACTTGTAGAAAGTAAACTAATATCAAACTACACACTCATACTTCAATCCCTCACCATTAGTCCAACTATGGTTTTCAGAGGTAACTAAAAATGACATGAGCAATTTAATATATCTAAATCTAACTACTGAAGCAAATGTGCAAGACTGAAATAAACAAAGCAGTGCTGGAATTAAAAGAAAACTAAGAAAAATAAATTAGCAGCAGAACAATATTGATTCCATGTCATTAGTCAAAAAATATGCAAATGCCCAGGCTGCCTATTTGTAATCTGAAACAAGAACACTGATCAGTTAACAATAACATAAAATATGAAAGATTATGGACAGAAGTAAAATGTAAAGCATGAAAGATTATGAACAGAGATGAAGCATAAATACCATGAAAGATGCAATGTATAAACACGTGAATGACTTATGGCACAATGAACTTAAAGAAATAAAACAAGAAACTATACAGTAATGCACAAAACCTCAGCGTGTGCAGGGGCCCTCTACACCAGCCTCGGGCAACAACCTTCAGATACGAATTACGCTTGGAAACAGAGTCTTCTTATATATTAAAATGCAGTCATAACAGAGAGATGATATTACAGCATAGTGGCAACACAATTACATTACAGAGCTATATGGAGACTAACTATTATGCATATGGAAACGCGTTATTTATAACAAAGGTGATATAACTAATTCCCTAAAGTTTGTGCTGATAGAGACACATGAACCATCACGTCCAGAGATCCAGCATCATGGCCGCGGTGAGGAGTAAATATATGAAGAGTGGATGTTGGATTCGGCTTATGGAGCCGTGTACAGGTGTTGATGTGTCTCCCATAAATTAGAAACGGTCATACAAATCTTCATGTGATGAGAAATAGATTCCTCTCACCGTGGGACTCTACGGTTGACTTCCACTTGGCCACCTTTGACCACAGCCTCCTTAGGTGAATTTTCCCGAGCCAATAGGACACGATCCATGTCCACATCATTTCTGACTTGCCCATGTGGCTCGAATTTCCTGAAGACACCTGTAACATAGACTTTCACAAAATGGTTGCGGAAAGTTGCAGCAGCTGCGGAAAGTGGCAAGATTCCACAGCTAAATGAGCAAAAATCTAAATCAAACAGCAGACACAAAACATAGTTAAAAACCATTTTAGATGCTCTTTTAAAATTAATATGCAATGATATTGACGACTTAGAAAGTTCAGGTGAATGAAAAAGGTCTAAAAAGGTGTATAGGAAAGATGCAGATTTGAGACTCAACATACGCCCACTGTGAAGGTGTTGCATGTCCTCATGCAACCAAAATTTTGATAATCCTTTTTCAATTCATATGCCTTGTCACTTTAGCCAGTACATCCAGTCCTCTCCTCCTCTTCCTTGGTGCTGCTAACATCCTGGGCTTTTTCATCAAGCATCTGAATTTGATATTAATCATTGCTCTGCTTAACTTCTGGCATTTCTTCTTCAATTTCCTGTTCTTCTTCTGCCATAGTCCCAGATGTAGCATGGTATTATCATGAATGATTTTGTCCAATTTTCTTTGTTCCTTCAATGTCTCATTTTAATTTTTAATGTGTCTATTTAAAAGCTCTAGCTCAAAGACTTCTTGTTTCAGTGATTGGACTAGATCATCTTGTGCTGTGTGAGGTTGAGTGGACGAAGTACTAGGACCCGTAGCTGCTCTTTCTAAAGATTCTATATAATCATATACTTCTTGTTGCTTTGGGTCTATATCAAGTGTCGTTTTTATTGGGCTGTCCCCAAAATGCCGTGGAGGAGAGTTGTCTTCAAAATCTGGCTGAGAAGGGCTCACATCAACGTCTGGCTGGGAATGGGATGGACTATGTTCAATGTCTGACTGAGAATGAAATGAACTAGGTTCACTGTATGACTGAGAGTGAGATGGACTATGGCCAGCTGGGGATTGTTCAGATGTTTCTTCTCCCAAATCAATAAAATGGGGTTCTTTCGTTTGCGTTTTCCTCAACTTCCCCTTAAGCCTGGAACTTCTTCTTATACGTTGTGGACCACTATCTTTTTGCTTTTGTTTTCCTTTCCCTCTCTTCTTGGCCATAGATAAATATTCTTGAAGGTGAACTAATCTCTTAGATAACACTTGATGATCTTCTTCGGAAGAAGGGGTTTGATGCATAGCCTCAATACTTTTTCTCTCTTTTGATGTTATTGGCTTTTTACCCTTGGTTTCTTTCTTCTTCCTTTTTGACAGTCTCTCTTCCCTACTAGTTATTTCAACTGTAGTAGTAGGAGTACTTTGAATTTCATCATTTGTTCTTTTTCTCCTACTCCTTCTTGATGTACTACCTTCAGGAATTTCTTGAGGTTCCTCAAAGAAATTTCTAATAAAAAATTGTTCCCATGTGTCCTTGTTCTCTTTTAACTGTTTTTCAATCAAAATTTTCACAAGACCATGGTGACATAGATGTGGTTCTACATCCCCTAAATGTTTCTGAACGGTCACAGACATCTTCTTCAAACTATTTAATAGAAAATATGGCAGATTGAGGGTTTGGTTATCTAGAAAGCTCATCAGCAATCTGGTATGGTACATATACATTGACCCAAAACGGCCCTCACAGGTGATAAATTTTTGAACAACTAGCAGCAAAGTAGCCCATTCCTCTTTGAAAGCATGAACAAGAATTCCTCTTTTAAAAATAGTTATGTCCATACCTGGGTTATGTAGAATCACTCTCCAGGCTTCATCACTAATGCTTTTGTTTTTAAACCAAAATTCACCCTCTTGAAGAAGTTCTGTGGCAGATGCTATAGATGCCTCATTCACCATAAACTTAAGGTCTCCAATCTTTACCTCCAGGCCATTGAAAGACCTTGCAAAAGCGTTTGTCACCTCTTTATGGTAGCCTCTAAACTTTTGGATAAACCGCAGCCACTTTTCCTTCTTCAATATATCCCTGACTTGCGGGTTTCCTTCCATGAATTTAGGTCCCTCTGGTTCTACTCTCAACAATTTACCCATCCTTCTTTCTGCTCTTTAAAAACTTGCCTGCGTGAGGAGGGTTCAATGGAAGTAGGACGGCTGAATGAACGGAAATGAGCACGATGACTGTAGGTAGATATCAGAGAGTGGGTATATAGACTGTAGCGTAACAAAGAACGAAATGGGGTGAAGCGGAATAGAGAAGGGTTACGTGAGCACAGCGGAAATGCGGCTGTGAGATTAATAGAACAATAGGAGGAGTATAACACATCCGGTAGTGTTTTAAAATTTGGTGGCTGCAGAATAAATGTAAGCACGTTTATACAACGGCTACGGATTTTATGCGGCTGAAAGAAGCCGTAGTCAAATCAACTACGTTTCATTGTCACAGGTGGAATATCGAAGTATGAGTGAAGATCAGAGGTTTAATTATGGGACCGTTTGAGAATGAATGCAAGGATTGTGGGAGGATTGTACAGAGATCATGGAGTGGTTACGGAGTTTGTCAATACAATCATTGCACATAATGGAGCTTATGGTTTATAACTATATAAAAATGTGTTTTAAATTCCATTTGAAATAAATTTTTACTCATACCTTGGAATCCTTGCCATTTTTCCTTGATCTTCAATTAGTTGCTCCTCATTGATATCTTGAATGCTCCATGTCTTCATAATTGGTACTCATACCTGCATTTGATTTCATGATTATGGAAATAACATATGGCTGTACATTCTTTTGAAAAACAGAGTGGTAGCTGCGAAATCTGCTTCTGGCTGCGGAAACTGGTGTCAGCTGCGGAAACAGATGTCAGCTGCGGAAACTGACACAGCTATTATTTGGGTGAATGGAAATGAACGGATGACAATTGACTAAATGGAAATGGTCATGAAAGAGAATTTTATTGGTGAAATGGAATGAAATAGATGAAGTGAAATGGAATGAAGTGGAGTGAAATGAAGTGGAATGAAGTGGAATGGAATGGAGTGGGTGGTCACAAAACTTGTGAAATGAAAGAGAGATTTTTTTTTTTGGAAAATATAGGGTGTTAGGTGTTCCTAATTTTCACCCAATATTTTATGTATAAGACTGCCAATCAATGATTAGTTTTCAGGCTTATACAATTTTTATTTTATTTTTTTAACTGAAAAGAACAAAAGCTAGGCTGGTGGAGAAGAAGAATTCTTCCGTACCAGCCTGATTACAGAATTTTCTTGAAACATTTTGACAAATTCCTCTTTTGAGAGTGGTTTATGATAAACTTTCAATCTGTGGCCATTCACAATAAGAGGAGTTTGAAACTCATCAATGGTCTTGATTCTTACTGCTCCATTGCTAAAGATCTTGTCAATATCATATGGCCCAAACCAATGAGTCTGAAATTTTCCTTGAAAATATTTAAACTTGGAATCAAATAACAATGCCCAATCTCCTTCTTGAAACTTCTTCTATTTGATGTACTTGTCATGCCATTTAGCTCTTTGATATTGAACTAGATCAGTTCTTAAAATTGCTTCTTGTCTGATCTCATCTAGCTCGTTCAACTGCTCCATTCTATGCTTTTGGGCTTCTGATAAGTCCATCCCCAACTGAACTGCTATCTTGAAGGTCTTGACTTGGAACTCAATGGGGAGTAGGACTTCCTTCCCATAAACAAGTTCATAGGGAGAATGTCCTGTTGTATTTCTCCATGTAGTTTTGTAGGCCCACAAGGCTTCAGGAAGCCTTTCTGCCCAATCTCTTCTGTGTAGATGAACAGTTTTGGTGATGATACTTTCGAGAACTTTGTTTGTAGACTCCACTTGACCATTTTCTTGCGGATGGTAAGGAGTATATCTTCTGTGCTTGATTTTGTATTCTTCCATCGGCTTCTCCACCAGGTTGGATGTGAATTGGCTTCCCTGATCTGTCACAATTTCTCTTGGAACACCAAAGCGAGTAAAAATATCCTCATAAAGAAAATTAACAACTGAATTTTCAGTAGCAGACACTAATGCTTTGGCTTCCACCCATTTAGTAACATAATTAGTACAAACCAATATATACTTCTTTTCTTAGATGGTGGATTAATAGGTCCAATGAAATCTAAAGCCCATTTTTCAAAGGGTTCGATGAGTACCTGTGGTTGCAATGGCATTTCATTTGAAAGGGTAGGTTTCCCTACTCTTTGGCAGCTGTCACACCTTTTGACATATTGTTTTGCATCTTTGAAGAGGAAAGGCCAATAATATCCTAAAGAGAGGATTTTATAGGCCGTCCTTTTGTCTGCAAAGTGTCCGCCGCATGGTTCATCATGACATGCCTTAAGAATATTAGGCATTTCATCTTCCCTGACACATCTTCTGATCACAAGATCTGGCCCTGTTTTAAACAATTCGTTAGAAATCCATGAATATTTTGAACTCTCCTGAATAATTTTCGTTTTTCACTTGGAAATAAATGTGAAGGTAGTTTCCCTGTAACCAAATAGTTAGCAATATCTGCATACCAAGGGGTCTTAATAGTTACTGCAAACAAGTATTCATCAGGAAACTTATCCTCTACAGGAGAATCTTCTTTAGTATTTTGAATCTAGACAAGAAATCGCCATCGTATTTTGTTTTCCCCGGTCTATCCAACACAAGAATATTGAATTTTGCAAAAACTAAGAGCTATCTTGTCACTCGCCATTGGCATCAGGGTTTGTTCATTAAATATCTAATTATAGAATGGTCGCATGGAATAAAAGCTCTATAGCCCGTTATGTAATGTCTAAACTTATTAATTGCATGAACAAATTTTAAAAACTCTTTTTCAAATACAAGATAGTTCAACTCGTGGAGTCAAATTTTTACCGGTATAATAAATGGCATAAGGAACTAAATCTTTTGACCCAACATCACGCCCTAAAGCCGTATCTAAAGCATCCGTAGAAATATGGAAAGGGAGTTTCAATTTGGTCCTCTCAAGATAGGTGCTTCTATATTCTTGTTTTCAAAGTTTCAAAGGCCGATTGACAATCAGATCCCATTTAAATTCACAAATTTCCTTTTTGTAAGCAATTTGAAGAGTGGAGATGCTATTTTAGTGAAGTTTTCTATAAATCTTCTATAGTAACCAAGAACTTCTAGAAAACTTATAACATCTCTTTCGACAATTTGAAATAGGCAACTTGAGATGACTTCAACTTTTGATCTATCAACCTTAATCCCATCTCCAAATATGATGCCCCAAAACAATCCCTTCAAGAACATCATAAAGCATTTTTCATGGCTTTATGAAAGGTTTGTTTCTTTACATCTTATAAGAACTTTTTCCAAATTTTCTAATGCCTCTTCAAATGAATTACCATAAACCTGTAAAATCATCCATATAAAACTCTACACAATCATGGATTAGATCGTAAAAATTCTTAGTACTCAGCTTTTGGAATGTTGCAGGTGCATTACATAACCCAAAGGAAGCACTCGATAGGCAAAAGTTCCCCATGGACAAGTAAATGTGGTCTTATCTTGATCTTCAAAAAGTTACCCGAATTTGATTATAGCCACTAAAACCATCCAAATGAAAAGTACTTTTTACCTCGCTAATGTATCTAATAATTCGATCAATAAAAGGCAAAGGAAAGTGATCCTTCAAAGTTGCTTTTTTCACTAATCGTAATCAATGCATACCCTCCATTTACCATTCTTTTTAGGTACTATAAGCAAAGGAGAAACCCATCGGCTATCTAAAATTGGATAAATGAAGTTTACTGAGTAGTTTTTGAGCTCTTCTTTCACTATCTCCCTAAGATTTGGATTCATCCTTCTTTGAGGTTGTCCGATTGGTCTACCGTTTTCCTCAATATAGATATGATGGATGCAATTCTTAGATCAATACCTTTCATGTCATTATACTCCCATGAAAATGTAGTAGAATGTTTTTGCAAGATTTGGTTAGTTCTTCTTGTTGTGACTTTTCCAAATGTTTGTTGATATTCAATGTTTTTCCCGGAAAATCTCAATGGTAGAACTACCAAACTCTTCCATAGAAAGTAAAGAGACATTTGTCTTCATGATAAATATTCTATGTCGCATTCCAACCTAAATTGTGTGGGGTCATATTCTCAAGATGTCTCAAAATTTTCTAATGTGTTCGTAATTTGACTATCCTCACCGATTTCGTAATGGTAAAGACAAAGTTGTAGAGTGTCCTCATCATCAACCCATTCATTATCTCCTACTTCGTGATTGCTTTTGCCGGGAGGATACAAATTGAATTTCTTGTCGAATTACCATTGAAATACATATCTCCATATCTACAACTAATAAAAGCATCACCGTGGCTAGCCAAGGTCTTCTCCTAAGATAAGTGGGTGCCTCCTAGATTACTCTTGGGAGTCAAAATCATAAAATCTACCTGGGATATTCCCAAGAATCTAAGGAGATCGAAATATCTTCTAATACACCATTCAAGGTTTAATAATTGATCGATCCGCAAGTTGCAAGAAAGTAGGTGTAAAAAGAAGGTTAGGAAATTTTAGCCGGTCCATAGTCTATCTACTTCCATAATGTTAATAGCAATTCCTAAGTCAATCAATGTGTTTGGAAATTCTATCCTATTTATATGTGTCTTCACAATTGACTTCCCGATCTACATACTTCCGTATGGTAATTTTTCCCATCATAATATCTTCATTTTTTCCTACCAGGTGGATTCTTCTTGTGTCTTTTAGTTTCCTTCCCGGTCTTGAAACTCAACTCCTTTATTGTTTTCGCTAGAATAGGAATCTCTCGAATTGCTTGTAGCAAGGGAATCTTGATACAAACATTCTTCACCATCTAGAAAATCATAGTTAGGCAACAAGATTTGTTTTTCCACCCTTGTCAATTTGTAGTCTTTCAGAAAAAGGAGGTGTAGATGAAGATGCGTTGCTCAACTATAGGAGTTGTGGGTGTTAACTTTTCTTTTTCTTTTTGAATTTTTGAATTTTGGAAGAGATGCTTCCTCGTAACCCTCATTGATTCTTAAGAGGGTCATCCTCGAGGTATCTTGTTCTTGAATATTTATAGAAGGTTTTTCTAAAACTTCTACCAGACTGAGTTGTACATCATTGAGAGGAACAATCATATAGGTAGGAAATTGTTGTCCTTCTATCATGTCAAAGATTCTAAGGATTTTTATTGTTAGGATTTGCAATGGCTGAACTGAAGTTGATTTTTCTCTTTTGTTGGTATGGGAGCATGAGTTGAGGATTTGGATTTTGGTTGAGAAGGTTGTTGTTGTGGAAATGGCAATGAAATTTGTGGATTTTGGCTTGGAAATTGTGGAGCTTGTTGATTTTGAAAAGATGGAGGATATTGATAAAATTGAGCAAATCTCCCATAAGGATTTTGCATCCCTTGTACCCATGGCTGATATGAATTTTGATGTTGGGGCCAAGGTTGTTGCAAAGGATTCCAATTTGGTGGGGTTTTTAGATTCATAGGGTTGTTAAACCCTTGAGTTTGTTGTCCTGCCAAGGTCTCCTTGCGACAAAACAGAGAGATTCTACTGAATTTGGGTCTTCTTGAAAAACAGCTTTGAGTCCAGGAATTGAAGGACAATCCTTGATCTCATGATTCTCTGAGCAAATCATACATGTTTCTACAACTTTTGCATCCAAGGGACATTCCATCAAAGCATGTTTCTTCCTACATTTTGGACAAAAGATGGCTAAAGCGTCTGTTTCTGCTTTTTGCTTGTTTTGGATTTTAAGGGTGTCTAGTTGTTCACTAAGGCTCCCTAAGATATCAGTTTTGAACTCATCAAGCATATTACCAATCTCGGCCCTACTTACTGATCCAGTTGCAGATTTGTTAGCCCTAATAAGAGAAGGATCCCTAGGCCCTTTTCCTGTTTTAGATTTTCCTCTTGAGAGATGGACACATAGTTCTGTTATGTCACGAAGTGAAAGTTGAGAAATGTCTCCTTTCCCCATCATGTTTAAAATATCTATCCATTCATCTCTCATGGCTTTTAATATGAGGGCTTTCAAGGTTTCATCATCTAAGTTGCTCATCTTTGCTCTTTTCAAGTTGTATTGAAATCTTTCAAGTAAATCTTCCAAGTTTTCGTCTTCTTTTTGCATCATTTTGAATACCTCATCCTTGTGATTGGTGGGCATAAAATAGTCCAAGTATCTATCCAAAAATGTTTGTTTCATATCATTCCAAGTCCTGATAGATTGAGTGGCTAATCCCATGAACCATTTCAAAGCAGATCCCTTCACTGTTGAAGGAAACAGTTTGAGTTTTTGAGAATCTTCCATATAGTCATAAGTTCGGCACACTACTTCAAACTCAAACAGAAATGTTTCAGGATCCTCACTTCGTAATCCATAAAAATTAGGGAGAACAGATGGTGAAATATTTTTCATTGTTGCATGAGTTTCCTCATCAACTATAGGGAATCCAAGAAAATCGTCCCTATTTCTACCGTTATTTCCTTCACCATTGTTATCTTCATTATCTCCTCCTCTTCTACCTCCACCTCTATTTATTACTTCCTCTGCCATGATAGCTTCTTTAGAGTCCTTATAGTCCTCTAGTTCTTCTATCAAGGAAGGATGAGAGAAAGTTTCTTTGTTTTCTAAGTAGGCTTTAGTAGGTGGTGTAGGAGAATCCTCTAATTCAGCTGTTCTTTGACTTCCAAAAATATTAAGGCTAGGGGTAGATGATGGTGAATCTGGTCTATGCCTTGAAGAAGATGGAGTTGTGAAAATCGAACTCTTGGCTTTAGCTATAAACCTTCCCCTAGAATCTCTTGTTCTATGCATGTCATTTTTTTATATTTTTTAATAAAAGTTGGGCTAATAATTCTCTTTCTGATCTTCCAGATCACACTAGGTGCAAGAAGAGAGCATACTTAAGAAATTACTAAACCAATAACCCTCTTTTCTGATCCTCCAGATCACACTAGGTGCAAGAGGAGAGCATACTTCAAGAAGTTATCAAGTTTTCCCTTCTTTTAGAATTTTTGTGTTTTTTTTTAAGAAATTGGCTACCTAGTTACACTTCCCCGGCAACGGCGCCAAAATGTTTGGTCAATTTAGTGTGTCCTAAATTGCTGCATTTAATTTGTCAATCCGGGAATCGTAAGCTGATGAAGTGCGGCACACTATATGTGCAAGATAACCTATTTCTTAACTTTTTGTCGTTTTTGGTTTTTCTAAGGTGAAATGGAAATTCTAAGATGAAAACAAGTTTGGTTATGTTTGTTCAAGGAAGTGATATCCCCTATAATGATTTACCAACTTGAAACTTTAAAAAGAAATTTGAAATTTACAATGACAAGACTTGAAAGGGAATGAAAATGTGCTGCTGAAATAAAAAGGTGCTGCTAGTCTAATAAATCAAAATAATGAACTATTGAGCATGAAAACCAAACTATTCTTGCTGCTGACTAAACACGAAAGAAACTATGCTTAAGGAAATTCAAAATTTCAACAAAATAAATCTAAATCAGATTACATCAATTTATCTTCTGATCCTTCATCATTAGTCCAGCTATGATTTTCGGAAGTAATCATAAACAACTTGAGTAACTGATATCTAACTTGCATAAAGTAAACTAATATCAAACCATACATTCATGATTCAATCCCTCACCATCAGTCCAGCTGTGGCTTTCGGAGGCAACTGAAGATGTTATGAGCAGCTTAATATATCTAAATTTGCAGAAAAGAAACTAATACTAAACTACACATTTCATAATACAATCCCTCACCATCAGTCCAGCTGTGGCTTTCGGAGGCAACTGAAGATGTTATGAGCAGCTTAATATATCTAAATTTGCAGAAAAAAAACTAATACTAAACTACACATTTCATAATACAATCCCTCACCATCAGTCCAGCTGTGGCTTTCGGAGGCAACTGAAGATGTTATGAGCAGCTTAATATATCTAAATTTGCAGAAAAGAAACTAATACTAAACTACAAATTTCATAATACAATCCCTCACCATCAGTCCAACTGTGGCTTTCGGAGGAAACTGAGGATGTTATGAGCAGCTTAATATATCTAAATTTAACTACTGAAGCAAATAAGCAAAACTGAAATGAACAAAGCAATACTGAATTTAAACAGAAACTATGAAAAGAAAATTAGCAGCAGAACAATGTTAGTTCCATGTCATTAGTCAAAAAGCTATGAAAATTCTCGGGCTTCCTATCTATAACCTGAAACAAGAACACTGATCAGTGATTAACAACATAAAACATGAAAGACAGAAGTGAAATGGAAATTATGGAAGTTTATCAACAGAAATGAAGCAAATGCAATGTATAAACATATGAATGGATTATGGCACAATGAGCTTTAAAGAAACGAAATGAGAACTATACACTAATGCACAAAACCTTAGCTGAGCAGGGGCCCTCTACACCAGCCTTGGCAATGATCTTCAAATACGAATTTCGGTTGAAAACAGAGTCTTCTTATATTAAAAAGCAGTCATTACAGAAAGGTGATGTTACGGCACAAGTGCAGCGTAATCACATTACAGAGCAGACTAATAAAAGATAACAGAGACTAACATCGACTAACTCTATATGTGTATGCAAACGCATTATATATAACAAAAGAAATATAATTGTCTCCTAAAGTTCATGTTGGTGGAGAACACATAGACCATTACGTCCACGGATCTAGGATCATGGCCGTGTTGAAAAGTAAATCTACGAGGAGTGGATGCTTGAATTCGACTAAGGAACCATGTACAGATGTCGATTTATCCTCCGCAACTTAGAAACGGCCGTATGAATCTTCATGTGACACGAAACAGAGTCCTGCCAACATGAGACTCTATGGTTGACTTCCATGTGGACGCCTTTGACCGCGACTTCTTTAGATGAGTTTTCTCGACCCAATAGGACACGAACCATGTCCACATCATTCCTGACCTGCCCATGTGGCTCGTTTTCCTTGTAGACACCTGTAGCATAGAGTTTCACAAAATAGTTGCGGAAAGTTGCAGCAGCTGCGGAAAGTGGCAAGATTCCGCAGCTGAATGAACAAAATCTAAATCAAATAGCAAACACAAAAATATAATTAAAAACCATGTTAGATGCTCTTTTGCACATGATATTGACAATTTGGGAGGTTTAGGTGAGTGAAAAAGGTATAGAAAAGTATATGGAAAAGATGCAAATTTGGGACTCAAACACCTACCATGAACCACAAATCCTTTAATTTCTGAGTCCACCATCTCTACTGTCACCAATAAACCAACTGTTGATTCGTTGACCAGTGTTTCCCCTGGCGTCTACAAAGACTCCTCTTTGCTTGGAACTTTTCCTAGTCCTCCCCCTCCTCCCGTCTATGACCCCAGCTCAGTGAATGTTTGCATGATGCAATCATCTCAGGCTAGCCTTCCATAGCCTGCTCTAGCTAGTCAGCAACCTCTATCTTGCCCACCACCTCCTGCTCCTAGCCCTTCGCTTCAGTCAACCGAAACTTTTTCCCCCGGCTTCCCATCACACTCAGGAACCCCCCTTCCCTCCTGAGTCCATTCCCTCTGGTCTCCACCATATGGGAGCCGTCCCACCTGGTCATTACCCCACCAGTCAAATACCTTTCCTTGGCCCCCCTCCTGGCATCTACTCAGTCCCCGTCATGGCCACCCTTTCCCTACCTAATTTAACCTTGGGAATACCAGTATGGTATCTTACTCCTCCAGCCGAAACCCCACCGGGCCACCCCAAACCATACATAGTTGTGACACCAGTGCAACCAATTCCCTTCGCTCCTTCTACTGCTACAATGCCCCTAGCCCCTCTGCAGGACCCTCCCCATGTAGCAACCCCTACAAGCAAGAAAAGAAAAACTCGAAAGAGGGAATCCAAAGACAAGGCCACCGCACCCGACCCTACCCCTCCCCCTCCCCAACCCCCCAAGCCTTGTGCCTTGTGTGATGGTATCAGTCACCCCACCCATACTTGTCCTGAGTTGCCCCATATCCAACCCATGGTTAAAGTCGCATTCCCTGAATCGACAGTCCCTGAAACCTCTGTTTCTTTCTCATCCACAGCCAAGACCTCAAAGACTCTTCGCACCAACAAACCATGTGCTCTGTGTGGCGTCCACGGCCATTACTCTCACCATTTTCCTCACCTCACGCATTACCGAGCCTCTTTAGAGGTCATTCGCGAATACAAAATTGAACAAAATCAATCTGCCTCTCCCATCCTTGCTCAATATGCGTCAGGTCTACTCGAGGATCCTCCTACTACCATTGACATTCCTCCCCCTGATGTTGAAATGTCAGAATCTGCTGCTCCCCTCCTATACCTATCATCATCCGCGCAACCATCTGAGTACATTCCCTCTGAATCCACTCCCTCTGTTTTGCTTGATCCTCCTTTAGACACATTTTTGGGCTCTTCATGTTTTGACCATCTTTTTACCTGTTCTTCTGTCATTCCCCGTGATGACCTGTATCTGCGCCTCTCTTCCCACACTGTTGATTTCGGTAACTTTGTAGCGTTGTATGGTCCCCTCAACCCTTCCATTCCCTCCCATAATCACGATCATACCATCCATATCTTTGATGTTCTTCGCAGCCTGAGTCTCCTCTCTTCATCCCATAGTTCTCATCCATCTCCCTCTCATCGATCTATGAGTCCTAGACCTCCTACCCAGACTGCTCCCTCCCATAGCTGTCAGTGGATGTCTATCCTCTACTCACGCTTCCCTCCTTTTTCTCATCCCTCCCATTTGTGGTCCCGCGACACTATTATTTTGGCCCTCTCCCCCAACCATTATCTTGGCTATGCCGATGGGGTAAGTCGCTCTTCCCAAAATCTCGCTTCAACAGCATGGGCCATCTTTACCCCCTTGCATACCCTGGTTCTTGCAAATGGGGTCTGCATTGGTAATGCCACCAATAATCAGGCCGAATATGATGCTATGCGTGGTCTCTTAGTCGATGCCCTCTCTCATCACATCCTCCATCTGCATGTTCATTTAGATTCCCTACTTTTTGTCCTACAACTTAATGGTGTCTATCATGTGCATAACCCTATCCTATTTAGACAATATTTACGAGTGAAACTTTTGATACGTGCATTTACATCCATTACTTTCAACCATATCCCTCGACGTCAAAATCACTACGTCGATCAAATTGCAAATCATGTTCTAGACTGGCATTTATCACACACAAGACAATAACATTTCACATCATCCACAAAATATACATAAATCATATATATCATATACCATGTGTTTTTAGAGTCCATGTGCTCTAAAACATATCACATGCCCATAGCATGGTACAAAAAGCAAAACTACAAAATGGGGGGCACCACTTGCCCCTACAAAAACACTGGGGGGCACCATCTGCCCTACATCTAATCACTCTCCAGAGGATCCCGAGCCAATGGCTCTGCTCTCGCAGCTCGTAGATCACGCACAGTCTGACCGACCATCGCCATGCGTCGCATGATACCTCGCCATTCCGAGGGTAGCCCAATACATAACTCTATGTACTGGTCATATAAATCCTGCCAACCATGCTCCGACACACCAGTCAGCAACCCCTCACATCTACGACGGATGTCCTCCACCAGAGCGGCCATATCCTCGTTCTGTGCTGTCCTTGATCCACTCGCACCTGTAGCGCCTGCTGCTGCCAGTCGCCCCATATATCCGGCCAGTTTCATCGGAGCTATATCTGCATTCCAAAACATATAACGATTAGTAGCATGCGTCCTAGTCACAAACTCTAAAATGCACATAACAGATTAGTTGCTTGTCACTTACCATCGGGCCCCCACACTCGACCAGGAAGAAGCAGCAAGTCCGGATCTCCCTAATAACTCATCCCACTATAGGGATAGTCGTCTATGTATAGTGGCATTTGATCCCAATGGGCGAAGAACTCTGGTCGGAACACCCGTTCGACTGCCCCTCCTCCTCCTCTACATAGTAATCATCCCCACCGATGCATCCGAGGCTCTCTCGGACCTCCATTAGGTAACTGTATACGAGGTCGCAAGGTCGGGATCTTCTCAAAGAAGAAAGAACACAAAACAGTCCCATGGGCACAATCATGATTCACTTGTCTCGTGCATAGCGACAACTGTCGTTTCACCAACACCAACATCATTTGGGCCCACCCATAGTAGGTCCCACTCAACACACTCTCCACAATCATCATCTGCCCTCCAGTGATGTGATGGAACGCCTGGCTACCCAAGATCCGCAACACTGTTGCGGCCACTGCCTGGGTCTCCAACCTCTCTAGATCACCAATGGATATCCGAGTCCCTTTGAATTGGACACCTGGTCGACCATGCCGCTCAACAAACTCCATAATGTTACGCCCCCATGGTAACACTGGCTGTGTGTTTCCCACCATCCCTAATGGTGGGAGACCAGTCAAGAAATACAAATCCTGGACTGTCAGCTCGATCCTGTGCCCCTGCACTACAAACGCCTCATGATCTGGATCCCAATAACTAATAATCTGGGCCAAAAAGGGCTCTCCTGCCCTCATCAACGGGTTCTCCAAAAATTTCAGAACCCCATAATTAGCCAGTGCACAACGGACACCTTGATCCGCCTGGATTTTCGTTCGTAATGTACCTAAGTCTCTCTCTCTCCACTTGATCCGTATATCTGCCATATCTGCACAAAAACATCATTTTTGTCAGCCTCCAGATCAACAAAACTGCATTAATTTACACCAAAACAACATCTCAGCACATGACAACACTGAAACCCCCCACATCTAACAGGTCGCACTTTTTGGGAAAAACTTGGGTTAGGTCTCACTTTTCAGGCCAAAACCTGCGTCCCAGGTCGCAGATTTTTCCCCAAAAAGTGCAACTCGACCGTAATGATGAAGTAGGGGTAGTTACTGAGAATTAAAGCCCTAATCTGCAATTTGAATCCATAAAAAACAAAGCTTAGGATTAGGCCTCTTACTTGCAACTGACGGATCACAATTCCAACTGTCAGTTTGTCCGCTACGATCGTTGCAAGATTTAGGGCCTTCTCTCCTCTCCACATTCACCACAGCTACACACACAAATGAATGATTTTTGAGGGAAAATGCCCTATTAGAAGAAAACCCCTATTTTTTCTTTTGCTCGCTGCGACCATACCGTAGCCCCGTTTGACAAACCGTCCGCACTGTTGGAAATCTCTCACCGAGCACCCAAATGGGTATTTGTGAGTTTTTTATGTTTTGATACTTCACCAGGACACATTTCGTCCATGAAGGGTCTATTCACCTCTTCTCAAACTCGAATTTCTTCACTTACAACACTTGTACTCAGGGCACCACTTTGCCTTCTTACTCGTCTTCGTTTGTGTTGATTTTTCGTCATGAGCTACCCTATTGTACTCATGCTTCTATGGTTCCCCACTGGACCCTTACTATGAGGCAGCACGATCCAGTCGCCCTTGTTTAGAGCATCCCAGTCGAGTCATCATCACATTCATGGAGCCTATTCCGAGTCCCTTTGTACCCCTCTATAGTCTTCCCTCCTGTCTTGCTTGATCCCTCTCTAATGCCGCACATTATGACCTTCTGCACCCTTGTCCCCTATCCCTCCTGATATTGTGTCAGTCGCTGCCAAGCTATTCATGCCCTTTACGCTCTAACAAGGGAAGTTGTCCAACCGCTCCTCCATATCCCCCATTCCATCATCATCATTAGTGTCTCTCTGTTCGTCGCTCTACTATTTTCCCTCGCGCCTTAGTTGGGGTTCCCCTATTTCCTCACCTATGGCGGACCTACTTCTGTCGACATCAGCTCATTTACTCCAGAAGTCAGGTCTAGGGGGCAGTGTACCTTGGTTCGAGCTCTTCTCAGCATGATCGTGATCTATACACTTGATGGTCCAGTGATGCAGTAGCAGCTATTGATGATTCCTGGGCGTGTGTGAGATGTCTCAACCCTCATGAGGGGGTGGCCCTGCAGGTAGCCCCCCACATGCCCGGATGAATTTTTTATTTCCACCCTTGATGCAACTCCTCTCATTTGATGATATCGGCCTCAACTGCTTGCAACGCCTCTTCGATTTGCATATATCAGTTAGATGTTGTGAGCCCTTCCCCGTGTGTAGGGGGCATTTGGGTATATTTGTATCTCATGTACTAAAATCTTATTGTATAAGTCCTGGCGGTTATTCCAGGCATCACATGTATGTGGGATTCATCATTTTATTTATCTGGCTCATGTTTAGGCCAACATATGCTTCATCCTTGTGTTCCATGGTTTTCTGGGTGCCTTATTCTTTGTACTATTGTATTGGCGGGCATAGGTATGCCTCCCCCGCCGCCTTTGATACTAGTACTACTTCATCACCTAGAGACTTGATGCACCTGTAAGTCTCGTCTCCTCGGGGTCTAGTCCTTTAGCACATTAGACTAACTTAAATTCCTCTCTCTCACTTCCCTCTTGACGCCTAGTGATTGAGTTCTTACAACGTACTTCGGTCATACGATTTGCTCCTAACACTCGTACGTTGGGGGGTAATTTGTTACACCATTTTTTTGGTCATCTAATTCATTATCATTAGATGAACCCAAGTACACCATGTAAGACCAATTTTACTCTAAGTAAAATTGCTTTCACCATATAAAATAACATTTATCTACATTTCCTGGTCATATTTAACCCAAAACAAGGAAATTAATTAAATAAATCATTATTTATTTAAGTATTTCCTAAGAATAAGTTATTCAAATCATTATTTAAATAATATTCCTAGTTAAATTTGACTAAATAATTTTTAAATAATTAAATAAATCATTATTTATTTAATTATATTCCCATCATGTCCCTAAAATAATAAATAGTTCTATGTTTGTTAGGGTTTTCTACCACAATAAGAGAGGAATTTTAGATATGAAACGCTGAGGACTTTCAAGAACCCATCCCATTGAGGAGAACCAAAAAACACCTTTCTTGTTTTCCTCTCAGGTGCCCCATTCTTTAATATAATACAAATCATTCTTTTAAACACTTTGTTCTTGTCTTGTCTATTGGATGCATGGAGCCATATTATATTTTATTTGCTTAATGTCTTTTGTGCTTAGATCTGAATTTGTGCAGCAGACTTAAAGATATTTTGCAGCCATAATCGATGTTAGGGCTATTTGTTATGCGTAGCTAAAGTGATCTTTTACGACGAAAGATTCATACTAACACCCGAAGCTCACCAAATCATCATTTGCAACACTCACTCCTACACTCCCAAGCTCATCCCTACTATTAGGGTCTTATAAATATAGGATTCATAATTTTTTAATTGACTTTGATAGTCTTGTAAATATGTACATACCTTTCTTTCTGCAAGTCCTAAAAGAAATATCAAAGGACTTAGAAAAATGTAGACCCCCAAAAGAAAAGAGATATAAAAATAAGACCTGAAAGTGAGCAAGTCCAAATGC